>CANYCX011108443.1:0-11581 GCA_948193385.1 Breynia disticha f. nivosa | reverse complement strand
GAGGAGAAGAGAAGCGGTTGTGTTGGGGTTGGAAGATGAGAATGATAAAAGAGATTTTAGCCTTTTTGTTTACGTTGGGTAAGGTTTCTGATCTTGGTGGTGCCCCCACCATTCAACACTTCCGATGGGGGAACCACCAGAGAAAACCTCCTAAAACAGGAAACCCATCCGGGCTGGTGGGGGCACAGGCCCCCACTGGCCCCGGCTTAGGTCCGCCCCTGGTTGGCTGGTCGGTGGATTCTTGAGGTAGAGGTGAAGAGTTGGCTTGCATTGGCTAGAGCTTAAGTGGTGAGGGATGGTGAAATGAAAGAAAAGGTGATTTATGGAGGTTTAGAGCTGCTATAAGGATTCACATGGCTTTGGAAAGCTAGGAGACAAGGTTCTAAAAAGCATGATTGATTAAAAGTTCATGTGACTGCACAGTAAAACTACATGGAAGCCGAAATTACACGTTCAGCGACCGTGTAATTACACGAACGCAACAACGTATGCGTACCATCCTGTATCGATACAAGAGGAGTACACTAAAGTACATGGACAAGAGTTGTGTAGTTACAAGGATGCGTCCATGTCTATGTACGTATTCAGAAGGCACAAGAAAATACATGTTTTGTGTTTCAACCTTGTTACAGACTTACCTTAGTCCTAACTGCTTCCCGTACTCGCTAGAATACTCTGAAAATCAGCTTTCACTCGCACATAAATCAATCCTCCATATAAATTTTATTATTCTATGAACTTACACAAATCTAAAATAAAAATGATTGAACTAAATTGAAAAAATATAAAAAATCAAAGCATAAACTTAAAACATTGGGTTGCCTCTTAACAGACACTTCTTTTACGTCATTAGCTAGACATAGTCATTTACCAATCATCTTACCTCACACTTTCAAGGTTTAGTACCTCTTTCAGAAGTTTGTCAATATCCTCACCAATGTAAAGCTACTACAATATACCTTGAACGTCCCCTTATTGCAATGTGTCACCTCGACTGTGCCATAGGGAACAACCTCTGTTATAGTAAATGGTCCAGACCAACGAGACTTAAGATTATTTGGAAAAATTTTAAGTCTCGAGTTGTACAAGAGTACACGATCTCCTTCTTTAAATTTGCGGTGCTACCTAATACGTGCATCATGGTATTATTTTGCTCGCTCTTTATAAAGTAGTGTGTTCTCGTACGCCACAGTGTGTTATTCAACGAGCTCATTAACGTAAAATTTTCTGTGTTCAAATGCAAGCTCAATATTAAGATTAATAGATTTTATAGCCCAATATGTCTTATGCTCCAATTCAACAGGAAGATGACACACCTTACCATAAACCAACCTATATGGTGTAGTGCCTATAGGTGCTTATAAAGTGTCATCTAATTTTTTGGACCAATCTTTCCTATTTATTGACACAGTTTTTATAGTATCCACTTAATCACCTTATTCAAAACTTCTACATGTCCACTTGTCTAACGATGATAAGATGTGGCTAACTTATGTACAACCCATATTTGCTAAGAATTTTATCGAATTGAGCATTATGGAAATGAGGTCCTCTATCAATAATATTAGCTTTAGGGACTTCAAACCGAGTAAATAATTTTCTAAAAAATTGTACAACTACACTAGCATCAATAGTCAGTAAAGCTTGTGCCTAACCCATATAGACACATAATCTATGACCACAAGTATGTATTTATTGCCAAACATCAAATACTTCACAAGGCAAGATAAAATTTTGAGGAATTTCATTAAGAGAGGAATTGTTACCTATTTGTTGACAACAGTCATAACTTTTTACAAACCTCTGGGTGTCATGAAAAATGCATGGCGAGTAAAAATCAGATTTAAGTACCTTTTGTGCCTTCTGATTAGCTTGATAATGTCCCACAACTGGTCCTATATGACAGTGTGAAATAATTTGCCTTCCTTCATGATGTGACACACACCAGCGCATTAATCTGCATAAATTTTAAAGACAAACAGTTCTTCCCAAAAAATAGTATTTACATTTGATAAGAATTTTCTTCTTTGGTGATAAGTTAAATTCTTGGAAAGTATACTTACAGCAAGATAAATATCAAAATCAGAAAACCATGGTGTGTCATTTTACATACTTGCTCAATTTTATTAAGTCTCTCTTTGGGAAATATATCATCCATCTCTTCATCATTTTGAACACCCATATGTGGGTTCTCAAGGAGAGATAGGAAATTCGCGGCTACATTCTCAGCTCCTTTCTTGTCCTTAATTTTTAGATCGAATTTTTATAGAAGAAGAATCCATCTTATCGGCCTCGGTTTTGCATTTGTTTTTGACATAAGAAATCTTAAAGCAGCATGGTCAGTATAAACAGTTACTTTTGAAAAACAAGATATGGCGGAATTTTTCCAATGAAAAAATTACTGCCAGTAACTCTTCTTCTGTAGTAGTGTAATTAATTTGAGTTGGATTAAAAGTTTTACTGGCATAGTAAGTTAGTCGGAAATGTTTTTCCTTACGCTGTCCTAAAATTGTGCCAACTGCAAAATTAGTGGCATCACACCTTAGCTCAAAAGGAAAAGACCAATATGGTGAAATCATAATAGGTGCATTTACTAACTTCTCTTTCAAAGTATTAAAAATTTGTAAACAATTTCATAGAAAACAAAAGGCGTATCTTTCTCAAACAGTTTTGTTAAAGGTCTAACAATTTTAGGAAAATCTTTTATAAATCTCCTATAAAATTCGACATGACCTAAAAAACCTTGATAGCTTTAAAAAAAGAAGGTGAGAGTAATCTATCAATAGTCTCAATTTTTTCTTTATCTACCTCAATTCCATTGACAAATATTTTATGTCCTAGCACTATTCCTTCTTGTACCATAAAATGATACTTTTCCCTATTTAGAATAAGATTGGTTTCCTAACAATGTTCAAGCACACATTTTAAACTACGGAGGCATAAGTAAAAAGAATTACCATAAACTGAGAAGTCATCCATAAATACATCCATGACATCTTCAACAAATTCATAAAAAATTATCATCATACATCTTTAAAAATTTGCTGGCATATTATAGAGTTCAAATGGCATCCTCTAGTATGCGTATGTCCCATGTGGACATGTGAAGCTTGTTTTTTCTTGATCTTCCGACGCTATTGGATTTTCAAAAATAATCAGACATACCGTTTAGAAAACAATAATACTCATGGATGACTAACCTTTCTAACATCTGGTCGATGAACGACAACGAAAAATGGTCTTTTTGTGTTGCGCCATTTAGTCGTCGGTAATCAATGCATACTCTCCATCATGTTACTGTCCGTGTCAGTATGAGTTTAATTGTCAAAAAACCAAATAAAACAAAATAGAAACGACAAGAATAAAATACAAACTTAAACAAATAAGTAAAATAAAATAAAATAAAGAAAAGAAAAACAAAACAAAACAAAAATTTAAAACAAAAGCAAAAAAAATTAAAAATGACTAAATTAATAACATCTAATTTTAACTAATATCTATTCCCGACAATGGTGCCAAAAACTTGATGGTCATCTACCCTACGTTACCAACAGGCAAATGTACCTATCAATGCAGTAATTAGCTTTAAGAGCCCCAAGTGTCGATCTCACATGGACAGATTACTGGCTACTCACTCTTAACTAGCATCTAGTCCACCAAATGTAATGAGAAATAATTAAACAAATTCAACTACTGATTAACTTATTAGTAAATGAACACAAATAGAAAGAGAAGAGATAAAATTAAATTTACTAAGGCAACAGTTAGATTTCAAATCCCTAAAGTTGTCTAACCATTAGGTAGAATTAGAATTAGTGTAGTATTTGTGAATATACCGTGGCAATTCCTAAGTTTTATCAATCCCTCATCTAATATTAATTAATTCAAATTCAAATCTCTTTCTAAGTTAAACCAATTAACACCGCATTAATGTTATGTGAATTACTCTTTTAAGTTTGACCTTAATCTGGAGGATTTACATCGATCTATCTCTAGATTTGCATTCAACTACTTTTAATTATGAGTGGTCTATCATATATTCGATCTCTTTGATTATCTTTATATGAATCAATATGTTAATTTTAAGTGATCTTTAAGCAATCAACAATTGCAAAATAATTCATGATTAAATCTCAGTCAGCAAACATCTCAATAATAAAAGTAAAATCCAATCTCTAATTAAAAAATGAATAGTTCATCTCAACCTAAGTGTCTGAAAGAGCTTAGTGCATGATTGGAAAGAAAATCACAAAGAAGATAATAAAGAAACCGTCAGTGGCTGAAAAATTCATTAAGATCTAACTATAGCTGACCCAGTTGCTCTAAAATCTATGTTAAGCTCCAATTCGCTTGAGTTTCTTGCCCTTGGTTTCCTTAAAGAGGTGGAATGAAGAGAAAATGGTAGGGAAAGAAAATATGGTGGATGAGAATGAATGTGTGTCTCTATTTGGAGCATAAAATTTTAAAACATTTATCCCAAATAACCCAAATTTAATAGCATATAATATATAATATGCAAGGAGAGAGAAAGATAAAAAATGTATATATATATATAAAACCACCCTCTGGATCCCAATCATTTTCATACAGATAGAAGCAAAACACTTAGTTTGAAAACAAATCGAAACTAACATATATACATAATATGTACATTCAATGTACAAAACAAAAGCTAAAACAAAATCCCTAGAGTCGAACCTAAGTTAAACATCGCAGTCTCTGATCACCACAAATCCGTTCTAGAAGCAGCCACATATGATCTACACATCATTTAAACAATCAAAGGGGTGAGTATTATTACTTTAGATAACTCTCTTGCTTGATTATTGCAAGAATTTGATGGTTTTCTTGCTGAAATCAGTTGCTAGAATAAGTCTAGGGTTTCTCTCAATTGTCCTGCCTGCTTATCTTTGTGTTTGCTCTGTTTGAAAGTGATTCACTCACATTTAGTACTGCTCGATTAATCCCCAGAACACAGGACCTCAAGCACGGGTCGTGCCATAGGTCGTTCTGTGCATTCTCAAAATGTGCTTTGGTTCAATCGTGCATAAGCTCGTTGAGTAATAAATTCAACAGGTGCTTCATGAGCACGAGGGTGTGTTCATGCTCGTGTTGTCTACTATTTTTCATAATTTTACCTAAAACAGTCCGATTTGATCCTATTTTAAGTTATTTTTCATATATTTTAAATCCAAAAATGTCCAAGACATTTCAAATCTCCCCCACTTAGGAAATTTTTTCCCTGAAATTTAAAACGGATTAAATCGCAAAGGATTTGAATTATGGTACATTTGGACATTAAACATACCATACCTAAACCTCAATCTGTAGCAAATACAGTAGCAAAAACGTGCATATACCAGTTGTAACGTCTTGGAAATTTTAGGAATTTAGATAATTGGAAAAGAACTTAAAACGAGATCAAATTGGATCTATTTAGTAAAAATTGGTAAAAACAACAAACAGTACGATCTGGAGCACATCACGTGCTCATGATGGATGAGGAGCACGACGTCGTGCTCATCCTGGAAATTCAGTATGCCCTCGTGTTGAAAATATGGCAGAATGAGATCGTCCACGATGGAATAGGAACTCGTGTTAAGAGTGTGCGACTCAACCGAATGGCACTACCCGTGCTCAGGGTCGTATTGATAGGGATTAATCGAACAGTACTGTTTGCTGATCAATTCATTTACAAAACAAAGAAAATTTAGAGTTAAGCAAGCAGGTGAAGCTTAGGAACATTAAACTTCATTTCAACAACTGAATTAAGTAAGAAACAACATCTTTCTTGCAAGAAATCACTCCTAAGCTCAATTAAGGTGAGATTCTAGCTTTATTTTGGATATATAAGGCAGTTTAATTGATGTAAGATGAATGTTTTGAGAGTTAGGGCTATGTTTGATTGCTGGAAACTTATTAGTAATAACTTGACAGTTGTTATTTGATATGACATGCTTAAAAGCATTGAATTTATAAGGAAAATGAGTTTAAAGGCTTGAATGGATGAGGAAGTTTACTGAGCAAATCTGATTCTTGTGTTAAGGACTGTGTTAGAGAATTTTAGTTATGACATTCGTAAAGGGAAGAAGCGTTAACATGTCGTATGTGGTTGTTTTGTCTAGGAGGATCTAGAAGTGACGTTGCTCGAGATTTAGGTGGCGTCGGTGCGGTGTGTTTTGCACTATACTCTAGGTAAGTGGTTTTGTACACTTGCGATACAATTGAATGCTGTGATTATAGTGTTGGTACACTTAGGTAATTTTCTTAAAACAAATTCTAAATAAGTTTAAAACTTAAGAATGAAAATAAGGAAATAATTCTCATAAGTTGTTCGAATGAACTTTTAAGCTTGAATGATAATTCTTGCTTGTGTTACATGGTTATGAGCATGTTGGTATTAGCTTGATATGATAATATGTGATTCAATTAGTATACTTAGGTGGATTATATGTCGGATGACATCTGTTGGCGTATTGATTGAGTGGCATGCTCTAATTGATTCTAATATGAGATTACAATTGATATTAAAGCTTGTCAATTGCTTTGTTAAGCATGTGTGAGCATACTAATGTGGCCTTTGAGGTCGTGGCCCTGTGTGGTCGATTATGTGGTCTTTGAAGTCAATTATGTGGAACTATGCGATTGTGGCCCTTTTGCGGTCGATTATGAGAATGTGGCCTTTAAGGTCGATTATGGCATTGATGAGTAGCATGTGTTTTTGCTTAATGATATGTGAATGCTGGATTGTGATAAATGACATGGGAGATGTTGATGTGCTTATATGCATTGTATGGTTCTTATGAGTATGTTGTGTTTGGTGAATGATTTGACTCTTAATTGAGTTGGTATGCTGTTATGAGTGTACATACGATATCTCTGATGTACTGTGATTGTATATGATATAAAGCACATAAACCATACTCAGTTAACATGGAAACAGAAATCAAATTGGTAAAACAGAGTGCTAGCACGCCCATATGATGATCAGCATGCCTCGTGCTTTTGAGTAGTCTGGGAAAGACAATGAGCATATCCTCGTGCTCGACCTAGGCACGACCGTGTCGTTTGGAAATATGATGATTGAACATGGCTCGTGTTGAGTTGACATGATTTGTCAACTGGAAAAAATAAATATGACCACGCCCGTGTTCATGTGGTATGACCTCGTGATGTTTGAATGATGTGCAGATCGTAGGTAGTTGGTTCTGGAGCAGAGCTGAGGTGATCAGAGGTACAGAGCGATATTTGATTGAGGTCCAGCTCTAGAGATTTTTGGTTTATAGCTTTTGGATTTTTGTATATACTATGTATATGTAACGCCCTCCATTTGACATTTTATAATGAAATTTATATAAAATACTTAGGAAAATATGAATAAACTTTTCGCGAAAAGTTAAAAATAAAAATATGAGGAAGGAGAGTGGGAAGTTATTTACAAGATTTTATGTAGGGAAATAAGAGTTGAGCTTTGTTGACCGAGCTGAAAGGAGAGTTATGAGATCCTAGCTAAAAGGGCATAAGTGTCCAAGGCACTTACTTTTAAAAACCTTAAATTCGTCTTTCTCTCCACCACAAACATGTATCTTTGCTCTTCATCTTCTCCATACTCTTTCTCTCCATCACTCCAAAGTCCTAAACACTATCTCTCCTCACAAACCCTAAAGTTCGAAAGCTCCAAAAATCGTTCATAATCTTGTTTCAGTAAGTCTTCCTCCATAGTTCTTGAAAATCTCGTATGGATTCCTTTCGCTAGTTTTCCAACAACATTTTTCCGTCGTTTAAGCTCCGATTTGAGTGTACAATAGCTCGTTGGAAAGCTTAAGGTGTATATGACATAGTGGTAACCATTTATTGTGTTAATATGTGGTTTAGGTGGTTGAAAACATCTAAAGGAAACCCTCCCTTCAAAGTGACGAAAATTAGGGTTTCCTGACCGGACGTTTCACGCGATTTCGTTGTTTTGGTAACCTTCTTTGTGGTCCATTGATAGTGTTTTTAGTGTCAATTTCTTTGGGTAATGTATCATGAGGAAGATAGAAGAAAGATTATGAAAATGTGTAGGGTTTGTGAGAGGAAAGATGAGAGTAAACATGTTTAGAACATCGGGGAGCATAAAGATAGCTTAACCGACCTAACTACATTTATATGAACAAATGATACATTAATAAGTGCTTTAATGGGAGGTATAGTAGTTAGGTGAAGACCTAAATATGGTGGTTAAGTGGTTAGGAAAAAACCGTTAATAAAGTTAGGGTAAACATTGCGGTGAGGAGAGAGAAAGAAGATAGAATACACTAATCAAACATGTATATGATCACTCATTCTTATTAATTTTAGGTTCCATGAATGTGTAATTATATGGAATTATGATCGTGTTAATAAGAATTCAGAATCCCGGTGAGGGAAGTTCATGACCGAGTTGTTAGGCGATTCGTGAAAAGGTAAGTCACATGAATGCAACTTTCCTTGTCTGTATGCTTTTGATTGTGAAATGTTTGGTTTTATTGTGACATAATGTGATGAGTGCTTGTGGTTTGGTTATAAGTTTGAGAGATACAGAATGTGATTATTTTGTACGTGTTTCGGTCGAATTGCTATGATTAGTGATGTGCTGTATGAAAAGTTTAAGGTTGTTTATTTGTGTATTTATGTTCATTGGCTATACATGATGATTTGATGAATTGGTGAGAATTGTGTTGAAAATGCTTGTTGTTGAAAACATCATTGGGTGTAAAGTATGACATGAACATATATTGATGCCTTGTAAGGATATGTGTGGCTATGCTATGAATATGTTGAGCTTGCTGTGGTTGAATTCCACATTTGATGATGTAGCATGGTATGAGCATGCATGATTGTATTATATGGTTTATGCATATATCATTCATGCATGTTGGGCTCATAAGTAGCAATTGATTAAAATGATGGCTCGTGGGAGCATTGGAGATGAGGGAGTGGTTATGGCTCTTGGGAGCATAAATTGCGGTTGGTTGGTATATAACACATACTTTACCGTAGCACACTGGAAGTCTCAGTTCACTTATTAGTGTTTGAGCATGTCAGGACAAGTAAGGGCATTATTCAGGTCAAGTAAGGGCGTATAAATCTATGGTCCATAGTAATTATAACCACATACTCCCGGTCGATGAGGCCCGTTTGCAAACATCATAATTAAGGCCAAGTAAGGGCGTAATTGAAAAGATTTGATAGCATAAGCAATCATGTAGGGAGATGCATTAACATTCACTCATTCATGCCAATTTGGATTGTGACATTTCTCAAGTGTTGTAAAGAAGCTTAAAACTTGTGATTGAGATTATTTGCGTAAAATGATGAATGATTGTATCCTTACTTTGATGTCATGATAGGATGTGATTGATTGTTAAGATGTGAATATTTATGAACCATGCTTCATTGTATGAATGAAACCTTATGTGAGTTGGTGAATTTTTATATAACATAAAAATGGTTTGTGCTATGTTATCTTATGTAACATAATATGATTATGGTGGTGATATTCTAAGTATGTAGAATTGATTTTGAAATGCTTAGAGTTATAAAATTGGTTGCTTGATATGTGGAAATTGTTGTGGTTGAAAGATTGCCTAAGTATGGATGAAAATTTGCCTAAGTATGGATGAAAATTGGCTAAGTCTGGGAAGCAGAAACCCAGTCACGATCGTGACTGGTCGGCTGAATCAAAATGGGAAACAGCAGCCCAGTCATGAACGTGACTGACACTAGTCACGATCGTGACAGGTCTTCTGGACAACAATATTGGAGAGTGAAACCAGCCACGAACGTGACTGAAATTAGCCACGAACGTGACAGAAACCAGCCACGAACGTGACTGAAATTAGCCACGAACGTGACAGAAATCAGCCACGAACGTGACTGAAATCAGCCACTAACGTGACTGAGCTTTTCATCACGTTTGAGTTAGGGTTTAAAGGGTTTTGGCTAGGGTTTAAGGGAATCACGAACGTGGCCCATGGGAGCCACGAACGTCATGACCCTTCTTACCATCCAAGTGCTGAAAAATGAGGGAGTCACAAACGTGACTCAAGGGAGCCACGAACGTGACTACCTTACTGTCTTCCCAAGGGCTAAAAATTCCAATAGTCACAAAGTGGTTGACTCAACCACGATCGTGATTACCTGTCTGTTGGCCAAGCTCTTATATTTTTATTATGTCTATGAGTCTTCATTTGTGTTACACCTTGTTCATTTATGTGCATATGTGTACAATTATATATAAAGGTTCAATCAAAAATATTTATATGGAATTTATGTTGTTTTCTATGATATGTGCTCTTGGATTATTATTTGCAAAGATAATATGGTTGATATGTTTATGTGATATGGAAATGTGTGAGTGTACATATGAATGTATTTATGTTACCAAATGTGCTAAGATTGAAAGGAAGTTATCCATTTGGTAAGTGTGGCTTATTGAGTTTCACAACTCACTGGTGTTTTATACCTGCCGTGTGGGCAGGAACTTGAGGAAAAGAGACTTTTGGATGCGAAGGTGTTTAAGCTGTTGCTCCGACTCACACTTTGCATAAAGAAGAACTGAGGTGGGATGTGCACTGAATTAGGAATGGTTGTCTTTGTACATAATGGGGCATACATAGTTACTTGTATTTTGATAGGTTATTATTGAAATAGGATCATTCCGATTCTTTTTCTTTCATAACCTTAACATTTTTGTACACCTATCATTTTGTTTTGGGGTAGGTGCTTTCGCAAAACTTTGTAAATCGTGTTTGAAAGAAATGAGATGTACACATTTATAAAGAATAAGTTTGTTTTTATTTCCTGTATTTCTATATCAAAACTGATTATATCAAAACTTTTGATTTCCAAGTTCGAGTGTCATTTGACAGAGGGAAGAGTATAAGTAAGTGGTAATCGAATTTGGGGGGTCACATTTAGTGGAATCTTAGCATAGGTTGTTAAAAGATCAGTTCCTGAAATCATGGGTTTTACTTTGGTTTTCCAAACTCGTTTTTACATTGCATGCATGCTTGAGATTGGACATATACATTGTATTTCCATACTGTCTAAATGGGAGTCCTTATTCCTTTTTCTTAAATTAGAATGGAAGAAGGGCAAGGTGAGAGTGCTCATGAAGCCACCGATTCTCTTGAGACAGTACAAGGAAATGTGAATGCCCCTATAGCAAGTGAGCAAGAACCGTCCAACCCTCAAGCACAAGACCAAGCTCAGCCTTAGGTTGTACTACAACCCTAGATCATATAGGAACAACAGTGAGGGAGCAGTTGCCTCGAGCTCAGAGGATAGCTATTGATAAAAACTATGAGCAAATCTAAAAGTTAGGAGGGAAACCTTTTCCTTGCATGATGGATCCCTCAGTTGCCGAGGATTGGATGAGGGATATAGAACGAGTTTTGAGGAGGATGCAGTGCACCTTTGTGCAAAAGGTTCTGTATGCTACATCCTTGCTAGAGGGTGAAGCGATCAATTAATGGGAAATGGTCTTGGGAAGTTTGGTTGAGCCTCTCACCATGACATAGGAGGAATTTCAGAAAGTCTTTGCTGAGAAGTACAACCC
>CANYCX011108351.1:0-17149 GCA_948193385.1 Breynia disticha f. nivosa | reverse complement strand
GTAAAGATTGAGTGGAGTCTCTCTTTATAAGGAAAACAAGGGGTTTGGCCCAAATATAGAAAAGGATGAGTGGAGTCTCTCCTTATACTAAAACAAGGGGTTTGGCCCAAATTAAGAAAAGACGTAGAGATTGAGTGGAGTCTCTCTCCCGTAAATTTTAAGGCTCCGGATCATTTAATTGTATGGTTGCATTAGCATTTTCATAATGCATCCATTTGTTTACTTATGTTGTTGTTATTGAGGACTTGGAATGCTAATGGTATTGTTGATCGTGTATATGTATGTTTTATGGAAATCAAATTATGTGAATTGCGAATATGAAATGGAATGGTTTAAATGTGATAAAAATTATAGGATATATGTGAAACGTTGAGCATGTGAAAGAAGGAGAAGTTGATAAGGAGTTATGTTTAACAATGGGTTATAGAATGATGTTGGTGAGTGTTGTGGATTTGCATGATTGGAAGTGACTCATAATGTAATGTGTTAAGTATATGTTTAAATGATTAAACAAGATGATTCGGATGTTTATTGAACTTGTATGGATGCCTTACGAGTTGATTGGTATGCCGAAAGTGAATCGATAAGGGTATGTATGAAAGAAACATAGGAATTTCTGGTAGAACTGAACTAATGGAAATAACGTACGTTATTTTAGTAAATAAAGTACGTTCATAAATTTTAACCCACGTTAATTAGACCTTCACATACGTTATTCATAATGAAGAATAACGTACGTTACCTGAGCGTAACCTACGTTATTTTTACCCATAAGACATAAAATTGACCTTAATAACATCCTAATGTATACTTAAAGTATCTTAATGATCTACGATGGTTTTCTAAGTGACTGAACACTTAGAATGGATGAATTAACACATAAAGTGAATCAATAAACATATAAATTACTTGGTTGTGACATGGCTTTAGGATGCCACAGGGAGGATAAGCCAGAATGGCCGAGTTTCCCCTGTTCTGACTTAGAAAAGAGGACTAATGAACTTTGTTTGAGTTGTCTGATATGTGTGTTGGTCAATATACCTAAACTATAGTGAAATTGGAGGAGATTAGGCGCGGAGGCCGAAGTTCCACTACGCATACAACGTAATAACCTATAAGGGTCGCTTACTGAGTATTTTAAATACTCACCTTCTATTTTGCTGTGTAAATATGTGCAGATCGTCAGTAGCCGGTGCTGGGACTTGTTTTTGGAGAGGAGCACGAGCGTGTGATACGAGGAGGATGGGTCGGCTCCTAGCAGATTTTGGATATTTCACAGTTTTGTATTTTGTACAGCCATACGCATACCAGTATAGGTTTTCATTGGCATTTGCATTGTTTTAAACCGCAAACCGTAGCTTCCACATTTATGATACTTTTATTTTGTATTTGGTTGGTTTAAATAAAATGCATGTATGCCACTACTGATTTCATCTATATATATATTTATGTTCACATCATTTGAATTGTACAATGTTTGTTTTGAAGAAAAAAAAATATAGTTGCGAAAATCGTATTTATTCGAAAATGGACTTAAGCAAAATTGGGGTTCACACCTCTGGTTTATTTTCCTTTTTGCGAATGTTTTCAGCTCGAATGCAGTTTAAATACACTTTAAATGGTCAGCACTGTCGTGCCATATCAACACGCCCTATGCTAATATCTATTTTTCCACGTGTCGCTCAATTTTTCAATGTTTCGGGACACACAGCAACTCGGAACACGCCGTGCCAAGCTTGGCACGACCGTGCCTTTCTTTAAGAGCACATTCGTGTTGATTTTTGAGCATGATTGTGCTCTTCATTTTTCCAGCAACACGCCCCACGTGTTGACAATACGCCCAACATGCTCTTTAACTGTTTTCTCGACGATTTCACATCCAAACTTCATTTTGTCGAATCCTTAATCCATATGACTCTTAACTTGTTCAATATTCCTATTTAACTTACGTTTTACCTTTTTCTTAATTAAATTCTTTAATTATCTCCTAATCAAATTAATTATTTTACTTATTTTACTTAACAATAGAATTTTAGGATGAAAATTTTACAATGACTATATGAATCAATTCGCATGTTATATTAAATATAAAAATATCAGTATTCTTTTCATGTATTTATTGGATTGTGAGTTCGTTATAATCTATTTTCATCTTGTTGAGACCTGTAGGACTATAATACATATCTTTTATCAGAGCACGTGTCCAATCATCTAAGTCAAGCCAATGCAGTATTCTTCAAGTGCAAATCACGCTCATACATGTTCGGTTTACAAATAGCAGTAAGATTTCAGTTGCTGATATGTATTCGGCCGGTGTCCACCAAGCCTTTCAACTTCTGCCGTTGAATATCTTCTCTCGTATACAAGGTAGTCATGCGCCTTCTCCGGATGGTCCAGAAGATAGTCGGCTATGGAAGTACTCTTCTTCAGGCAAGTTCTCTCTCTCAACTGCTGTAGCAAACATTACTAGCAAAACAGTGCAGACTAATTGTTCCCAGCAGCTGAATTGGAACCGCTTATGGAAATGGAAAGGGCCTCCCAGAATTCGTACTTTCTTATGGTTGGTGTGCAGAGGGAAACTATTGACTAATTCACAAAGATTCCGTAGAAAACTCGCTTCTTCTCCTTACTGTACAATATGTAACCCTGAAATTGAAACAGTCCAGCATGCTCTAAGAGATTGTTCAAAGGCCAAAGAAGCTTGGATGTCAATTCTCCCACCGATGTTGAGAGGTAATTTTTTCGATATGAATGTCCAGGACTGGGTTAATTATAACCTTCAACTGGAACTGCGGCCTCCCTCAAACTCCAATTGGTCGTTAACTTTCGGAGTCATGTTATGGCACATTTGGAAAGCTCGAAATAGCTTCGTTATGGAGGGGAACTCAGTGTTTGCAACTCTCAAGCATCGTACTAAGTATTGGACGCTGAGTTATATGCAAGCAATGAATTTGATTTCTCAATTCAGCCCTCAAGACTCTAATGGCAGCAGATCAGTAGCGTGTTGGGAGAGACCATCTGTGGGGTGGGTGAAGCTCAATGTAGATGCATCAGTTGATCCAGAAAACCAAGGTTGTGCAGCAGGTGGGTTGCTCCGGGATCATTTGGGCTATGTGCTAGGAAGCTTTCAGGTGGGTTTGGGTATGTGCTCTCCTTTGTTTGCAGAATTTTGGGGAATCCTATACGGTTTAAAATGGGCTACAAGTAAGGGATATGGGAATGTCCTTTTGGAATCGGATTCTGAACTTGCAATACGCGCAATCAATGAGGATAGCTTCTGGAAAGGTAGAAATAAAGCTCTATTGTGGGAGATTCAAAAGCTACTTATTGCTTTTCCAAATATTAAATGCAATCATGTGTATCGGGAGGCCAATTCAGCTGCGCATTGGTTGGCAAAAGAAGGTCTTCGCAGGAAAATTTTAGCATTCCAGGAGGTTTTCCAATTACCTCTAAATCTATTGCAATTACTGTACTACGATAGTTTAGGCTATCCAATTGCTTTTGTACTCGGTCAATCTTCTGTATTTGGGGGTCCTAGTACACCCATTATCTTTGGTATCAATGAAATGCACCCACTCCATCCTGGGGAGGCCAGCCTAGCTGGGTTGCCGAGGATTCAGTGCCCCACGAGCTCGAGGCCAGCCTAGCTGGGTTGGCGTGAGTGGGGGTAGGACTATTTATATATAAAAAAAATAGCAGTAAGATGAAGAAAGAGAAAAAGTTTTGAAAGTTTTTATAAAGTATGTAATTTAGGAAAACATATAACGTATGTTTGCTAGGGATTAATATAGCAACGGAACACAATTTTCATGTCAATATTGAAAAAAAAAAAATTAAATTCATACTAAGACTTTGTTTGTTTGGAAGAATTTATTTTCCAAAACAATAAAAAAATAAGTCAACAAACTTATAATTTAAAAATTAATAAAAATAATAATTATTTATAATACATTTTTAAAGAAAATATTTCTCTTATTTAAAATATAAAATTATATTGTTTTTACGTTTTTAAATATCTGATAATGAAATACAAGAAAATATAATTTCAAAAAAATAAGATTATAAAACATGAAAAATATGTTACACAAAAAATTAATTTCTGCCAAACAAACGGAGAGTAAAAGTAATATATTTGAACGCCTTCTAACCATCTCAAAAACTCAAACTAGCCAGAAACACAGTTTGCGACATGCTGCTTTAGATTACAAACAGTCTGGCAATATCTGAACTATTGTAATGTGCATATCAGCTGCATAGTATACTAAGCTGTACAACAAACAAATAACTTTATACATCCAACACAAATTCAAATTACACAATCTCATCCCATCCAGTTTGAAGGAACAATTCTGCAACATATTCCACTCTTCTGATTCCTCCAAGTTAATCTGTGGAGAACTATGTTTAAAATAAGATTCTGAGTTCTGTTTAATCATATGCAATGTGAAATGAAAATCTTTGTCGCACATCAGCAGGCAAAGAAGAAAAACTGCAGAACTATTCAACATACCTCTCGGTAAAACTCTTTTTAAGGGCTATCATCTTCTGAACTACTGGAAGAATTATCAATCCGCCTTCCTGCAATCTCTGGGAATAGTCGCCGGCGGTAGTTATCGGAATCTTGACGACTTTCTAAAGAAACTGAAGAACCTACTGTTGTAAGAGACTCTTTCTTGGATGCCCTCTTTTGTTTTGCTGCTCTATCATCTCTTATCTCTTTGCATGCCTTGTCTATCATTATTATAAAATCACGTACAATTGAAAACAATCGTAGACCTTCATTCTTCCCTGAATTTCCGTGAAAATAATCTGCTGTGCTCTTCACCAGAGGCATTATCCTGTTTTCTTCCTGTGAAAGCCAAGAGATATCTGATTCCGCACGCTCAACGAAGCTATGAACAGCGCCATAAAATTCTGTCTCTTCTTCCAAGTTCTTCAAGTCACAGTCCAAGAAAACTTTTGTTTTCATCATCGATTCCTTAAGTTTTGATACTGTTGATGTTAGATCATCAGCATCTATAACTGCTGCCTTTTTCACGTCCTCAAGTTCACTGCTCAAACCAGAAACCACCTGAAGACCAAGGTCCTTATAATCATCTGGAGAAGCATCACCTGAATCAGAACCCAAATCATCTGACCTCACTGTCGAGACTCTCCGATTTGCTTTTTCTGTACGGACAGCACGAACTCCCTCAGAACGAATAATCTCCTGAACCACAAAATGCAACAAGGTGGTCTTGCCATCAGTTCCCTTGACGTCCGATAGTTTCAACAGTGTGTCAAGCTTAAATGCCTGTGCTCCACCTCGATATGTACCATCATTCATCCGATTACCAGTTTTAAGGACCGCTTCAAGAATTTTTAGGAATAACCTGCTGCTTTTTAGCTTGTTGCATGCTATCTGCATTTTCAAGGGAAAACATATACAGTTATGTAATAATAGAAGGGCAGCAAATTTTGTTAAATAATCATATACTGAAATCAAGGCAGAAATCTTCAGAAAATTTCACTAATCCAATGTGACAGTGAATCCATTCATCAGCAGATTGATTTACAATTCCATAAACACAAGATTAACACAGTAACTCATGAGAGATTTTTGACTATTGTTGCCATACCTCAAGAGTTGCAAAGGACTGTTTAAGTGTAGCAACATCTTCCTGAACGGAATTCATGAATAATAATGCCTCAATTCGTTTGAATGCAAAAGGAATTTCAACTAAAATTTTAAGAAAACGCTCTGCTGGGCCTAGCTGAGAAAGTTCTCCCGCATATAGCCTAAGCTTTAATTCCTCTTCTGCTGTTGGTGCCATCTTCAATAATGTTTGAAGTAGTTCTGGAGGAAGCTCCTTGCCTGAAAAAATTTTCAGTAAATAAGCAACTATGAAGCGTTTTAAGGACTAAAGCTTAAGAAATATGCAGGTTGATTATGAAAGTGTAAATATGAAAAGATATACCAACCCACGTTTCATAATGGTAAATAATATAAACTTAATCAGGCTTGATCCAAGATTTTGTTTTTTTCTGAAGAAAAAGAGGAAAACTTAATACCTGAGCGTCGCCGTATTGACAAAAGGTTATCAAGAGCATTTAAAAAATGGATAGAAGTTCAAGTAGATGCAAGTAAGCTCATGTGATTGGTTTTTTGAAAACATTGAGCTAAAAAATGCCAATTTGTGCTGAAATTTCATATACAGAGTCACCTTCTTGTAAGGCATCGATGACCTCTTCTGTAGTCACATTCAGTGCCCGCAGAAGAATAGATAAATTTTGTGCCTTCCTAGTATCAATGATTTGAATATATTGTATGGAAGGCTCAGATGGATCTTTCTTCCGATCATTTTTGTTTTTATCTTCTGCCTTATAACCAAATAATGACTCTATCTTCTCTTCATTGAACCTGCATAGGGTGATAAGCTGTTAATGTAACATTGTTTGCAAAAGTAAACATCTACAATTAAATATGATCTTACTGAAATGATCCATCACTGATCTCATGCCAGACCATGGCCTGATTTGAATTCGCCATAACTTTGTCCCAAAAGAATGGCTTCAGCTTTGCTTTGGGAGCTCCGGTTTCACTGTCAACATCATCTCCTCCCCCCACTGAAGCGCTAGGTCCACAACGATGCGGTCCAAGAGGTGAAGGCTTCAACTTTGTCTTAGGCGGCGGAGCAGGAGGAGGCCGAGTGCTTTTTGGAGGAGCTGGGGGTTTAGGAGGAGCGGGAGGTGGCAGCGGTGGTGGTTGTGGTGGTGGAGGAGGGGCTGCCTTTCCAGGAGGAGGTCTTTGCAAAAATACGCCTTCACTTGGATTGCATTCCAATGATGGTACATCATGAATTGACGAAATGTGATTTCCATTCTTCATGGCTAAGCTTCCTTTGAAAGATGCACTATTGAAACTATGTTCTTTGCTACTGTAATTTTCTAGATTCAAAGAATTCTGGGAAGAACCTGAAGAGTTAAATACATTAGTTACCGGAGCGTGATTTGAAAGTGATATTTATGACAAATTAGATTAAAAATAAAGTCCAGAAAAAATAACACTTACTAGTGGAGAAATCACTCAAGTGCAGAAGTGGTTTGTCGTCTCTTAGTCCGTACCTAGGACCAACTCTTCTGTTATTACTCCTACAACAACATAGCCAGCAACAGAAGATCATTCCAACCAAAGAAAAAGTTGTCACTGCTGTTGCAACGATAGCAATAAGAGTTTCCTGTCCCATGGTCTGATCCGGTTCAGGTGAATAATGTGCAATTACATGTGAATCTCTTTCTGGAGAGTCTCCACTAGGTACGGGCAACTTTGATGAAGAAGGTGAGCTATCTGCATCATTTCCTTGATTTAGCTTGTGCTGGAAGAGCATATAGGCCCATGGATTTTCTGATGACAGACTGGCTGGCGCCAGATATGTTGATTTTGGAATATAAAATGGGGAAGCTGCAGCGGTTTGTGGAGCTAAAGATGTATCAGTTTCCGATTGTTCTCGATTATACACAGAGTGTGTCGCCGTAAGAGTTGGAACTAAGGAAGAATCAACTTCTGATGCTTTCTGAAATGAGGATGCTTCTGGACGTGGCAGGGCGTCTGGTAAATTTCCGGCCAAATTTCTTCTTGGAGCAATCTGTAAGCTATCTATCAACTGGAAACACTTGATGAACCAACGAATACAGAAAGCCTCTTCCACAGAAGAACCAAAAAGAACACCATTTTCTGTCAAGCAATCAAATAATCTTTGTTTCATATGAGGAGGCAAGGCACTAACTATTTCGTGCATTTTCATTCTTCTCAGCTTTTTCCCAATGTTTTTGGTTGATTCTTTTGAGATATAGATGTCAAAGTCTTCAAAAGAATCTTTGCCATCCATCAGTTCTTCACCGGAGTGTGCCTGTCCCTGCTTTACATATTGAACTCCAAATTATCTCCAAAACCATTTTTGCTCGAAAAGAAGCATTTAAAACTTTTTACAATGCTGAACCAGCCTAAATAAGAGACTTCAAAATCATAAGGCAAGTGGGATCCTGACATGTAATTCCAGGAAGAAGCTCACTATCTATAATTCAAAGCTAATGAAGTTAACTGATAAAAAGTTTGATTATCAAATGAAGCTCATCAGTCTACATGGGCAATTCACAAATTCAATTATAAAGTGTGTTTCATTGATATCAAATCGAAATCATACCAGACCGTCCAGGATAATATAGAACATTAACGATAATAAGAAACAAAGGTGGATGTAACATACCATTTGGTGATGAAGGTGAAGACCATCATTTCCAAAAACCATTTCTGCTCTCTTTTTGCCTTCAGTACCACCCGTGGCCAATGCAGAAAGCAGGATGATGAAAAGAACCGTGAAATTAGCCACCCTTCTCAATTCCATTGCCTTCAGACTCGCCACCCTGTTCTTGTATTACCCTTCTCATCTCATCGAATATTGCACTGTTTTCTTCAACGCTACACAATGCAATGCAACCAACAAAACTAGACGCAGTTTTCTTCTTGTAGGGCGGAAGGGACCAAAATGATAATCGAAACTTATAAATGTATCAAACTCAAATATCTTGAAATAAGGACGGAAAAATTAAATTTAAAAAAGAGAATCCAAAATTCATTTCAAGAAACCCTGTTTCCCTTTTCCTTTCAATAAAGCAGAAAGAGAGAATGTTATGGTCGGACGAAGAATTGAAATTTGTTAAGAAAACAAAGATGATCAAGGACAGCACTGGAATTAATCGAAAGAAATGAAGAAGAAAAATGGTGGTGGAAAAGAAAGAATAATGGAAGAAAAGAAGGAAAAGGAAGAATGTTGGCGTGATTTTGTTGGAAATGGAACGTTACATGTTTATCGGGTGTAACAGAGAAAAAAAAGGAACGTGAGGAGCAATAGAACTCCCCAACAGGTAAATATGGGATATCCGTTGTTATCTCCACTCTAATGTCTGCTTGTCTTTTTTCTTTGTTAATTGTTTTTATTTATTTTGCCCGCATCTTCTCTAAAAAAATCACTGTGTACGTCAACTATTTTTTCTTCAGATTTCCATGTGATTTATTTAATGTAAAGTTCTGACTATCATGTATTTTTAAATCAAATTTATATGTCTTGTCAAAAATTATATTTTTATTATATAACAATAAAATAAAAAATTATATAACTTTTTATAAGACATTATAACATAATATCTTTAGTGAGGACCATTTTATTGGTCTTAACCTAAGAATTCACCAAATTGAAGATTCAAAAGATTGAAGAAATTATTAGAAAAATTAGTAGAAGTTGAGTTGTGGTATTTTTAGTTTTTAGATTAATATTAATATAATAATTTAAAAATATAAAAGGTTGCATGTAAACAAATAACTCAGTGAAATGATGGACATAAAAAATTATTTTCACCTATTCTATTTACAAATAAATTTATAAAAACTTTCAAATTTTTCCTAAAAGATAGAGAAAGAAACGTTAAGAGAGAGAAGGAAAAGCAAAAAAAGAAGAGAGAAAAACTAATTTCAAACATGAAATTAATCCCTTAATTTATAAAAAAGTAGATTAGAAATTAATTTTGTATTTTATTAGTTGATCTTGGTGATTCTTACACTTGTTTTTGTTGTTTTTCTTTTTAATTTTTTTTATAGGATTCATGACTTTTACTTGCCATAGCTCAAGCTGCAGAGTTCCAATTTTGGAAAGTTTGATATATCCTATGCAACTTTTTAGTTTTGTCCAAATTTTAGTTTTACCTCTAAGTGGCTTAAAAATTTGCAGAATATTTTTTGTTGGGTTTTGGTACCCTAATGAGATAGGTTGAGGAAAAACAAACACAAAATTTTTCTTTAACAGTCCAAATGAGTTGGCTTCAGTTGCATTAGAACCTAGACAAGTAAACAACATATATGAAATCCAGGGCAAAAATATTTTCATAGGCGGCCAAAAATGCTAAGTTAACCTAAAATCCAAGAATTTTGCATGTAAAAATGGTGTAGAATATGTGAGTTTTTTCATAAAATGTTGTATTGATCAATGTGATTGTGTTTTGGATATATTGGAAGAAAGAGAACGAGCTAAGGAGTCTGGAGAGACTCCTAAAGAATAAATAATCAAGGTGTACGGTAACTATATAACGAGTATACTTATGTGTTTATGTTTGTTGCTCACCTATATACGTTCCTAAATGACACGCAAGTGTATGTGGTCACAAGTAATAAAGTGTGAGTTCCTTTTAGACCTCAAATGTCAAACCCTAGGAAAAATGTAGTGCTACGCATACGTCAAGTATTTCTATAATGTTCATTTAATTGTAAGTTGGTATATCTAACTATTATATAAAAAGAAAGTAAAAGCGTGGACAAAGATAAATAAAGAATTGCTTCTTGGGCAACTGAGTTGACGCAAGGGTATCACCAGCTTAGGGAACCCCCTTACTGTTGCAGAGATGAGTTATGGGAAGATGCAATGAGAATTGCCATTCCCAGGTCTATACTTGAGTAAACTGTGAGCATCAGGGCTGTGTTTTAGCCTTCCTTTAATCACAAAAAAAAAGATAAATAAAGAAAGAAACTAGTAAACTATGAATTAAACTTCAAATAAAACAAACATTATGCAATGTCTAATCCACATGTGATCTCAGAATTAACTATGGATTTTTGTTGAAAGTCTTCAAGACATAATCATGAGAGTAATTGCTAGGAGAAAATTGCTAAACACCTATTTTATATTCTTTCAATACTTATGGATGGTTAATAATACATGAAGATTGAACATATTTCTAGTGAATCAATATAACTATAAACTAAGGCATTATCTATTGTCTATTTCTCTAATATAATTCACCTAATTATTACTATGTTTGGTGTTGCTGTAAGAAGTTCGTGAGGTGACAAAAGGAAAATTTTGTTGACGCAATGAAGTTTTGTCTGTTTCATTAACTAAAAAATTTGTGGCGAGTTACCACAATTTTATAACAAAAAAGAGTTCTAAAAAAGCTAGAAAATACTACTTTTCTGAAACAGAGTTTGCCCACCATAGTTTTTTATTTGATTTTACAAAAATATCTTCATCATCTCTTAAGTAATATTTAATTATTAAATACATTGAAACACCAAATAAATACATCCAAGTCATATTTTTTTACATATTAATCACTAAAGATAAGTTTTTTTGTGACTTTTCTCATCAATTTATATAATTTTTATATTATTTATATATTTACGATCCTTTGTCGTGTTTTGAGACAATAATATTTTACTCATTTGGTATATCAATTATAACTTTTAACATACGATTTACTTAAAAACTAAAATGCATATCCAAATACAATAATTGTGTTCATAAAAGTCTGTTTTAAAATCACTATTTACAAAATTCTGTTTTGTCATCACACTTTTTCACCACCACAATACCAAACGGAGCCTATGTCTTTCAACTAAGTGTCTGTATTACCTATATTTCACTTTTTAATCTATGTCTTGATAGAGTAAGAAAGGCTCGTCATTCCTATTTTCATCAATAAGATTGTTCTTTTAGATTAATCCTACTGGCTAGAAAAAACATTAAAATCAAGAAATGACAAGAATAATTATCTCAATCATGAATACTAAACATATCAACAACAACACACAACCTAGTTCTTACACATGCTTCATATTCATTAGGTAATTCTAAATCGACTCACTGCTCATTCTATTAATGTAACGCACCAAAAAATATACACTTAAATTAGCAGAAAATATGAAAAACAGTAGATTGAAATGAATTGGAGAACGGTCATGGAAAACCGTTCCCAAAACTGTTCCAAACGCAGACTAGAAATTTGAACTTCGTGCTGAATAGAGTCAAAACGGGCAGGCGAATGGCCTGGGCAAACCGTTTGCTAAGCCGTTTCACTCTGGCAGAAATTTAAATTAGATCGTATCTGAGAAGATTTAGAAGGAGAAAAGGCATATTACCATCCCAGCCGACATTTCAGGTCAAAACCCATCCCCACATCTTCAGGAAACCTTCCTAAAACCTTTCCACCTTGGATCCTCATACTACCACGAAGGAACCACGAGTTAGAAGGAACCTAGAGTTCTACAGTGGCTTGGAGCGAGGTAAATCCCTAACTTAGGTGAGGTTTATGAGTATTTGAGAGCGATTTGTGTGGGTTATGTGGGTTTTGTGTAGGAATCTAGGTTTTGTGAGCTTTTTACCATGTTTGGTGATTTTGAGGGAGATTAGAATGTTGTGTTTGGGGGTAGTGTGGAGGTTTGTTGGTTAAGTGTAGGATTGGGATTTGATGTGAAATTTATGGTTAATGAATAAAATGTGGTTTAAAATAATGTAGGGGACGTAGTTCGAGATCCAAATTAGAGTTGAGCCACGAGTCTAATTTTGCAGAGTTTGAGGTAAGTGCCATTTACACTTACCATTATATGTCTTGTATCTGTATCGTTAAGCATGCACGATAAATTACATATTTGTTAAGATAGTAGCAAACATGTGTCAATAAGTGGACTTGATTGTCATGGTTGAGCTTGTATGATTTATTGGAATTGTGTGATTTATTGAGTTGCTTGGAGTGGCACAACTATTCTTTGTGATGTGAAATGATGTGAATGTTAATCGAGCTTATATGGAAATAGGGAGTGAGATTGTATGATTGAGAATGAGTGAATGTAAAAGAAACAAATGAGATGATGCTTGAGGTTTGATGATGTAATTGAGGGGTTGCGATGTGTACAAATATGAATTAAAACTTGTATTAAATTCTTGCTAATGATGCTTGTAAAGATGAAAATGAATACATGTGGCATGATTATGCACTTGACGATAGTTAGCCATAATGAATTGCATGAGAATTCATGTGTTGCATAAGCATTTTGTGTGTGACACGTGGCCGTGAAATTCTGGGCAAGAGCTCAATGCTGAGCTGGGCCCAATGATGATTCCAAATGAGAGTTTGATGTCGGGCTGAGCCTGAGGTATATTCTGAGTGGGAGCTCAATAATGGCTGGGCTGAGAATAATTCCAGGCGAGAGCTCGATGTCGGGCTACACCCGAGGAAAAGAAAAGGAAGACCCCTGGGTAGGCATATTGCATGGATTTGCATTGTATTGCATAACGCATACATCTTTACTTGAAATCTATATTGTGTGATGAAAATGAAGGAATCATGCTATGGATTTGTGTGCATGTGAAAATGTAGAGAGTTGTCATGAACATCTAATTTCTTATTTCTTCTGATGAGTTATGACATGTGCTTATGCCTCATATGAATCTTGAATGATGAATGTGAATTAGGGTGCATGTGGTGTCACATGGATTTACTTATGAGATGAATGATGAGGTTGAAAAATAGTGTTGATGAAATGCTTGGTTGTGATAATGTGGATAGAAATGTATAAGAAGAATGTTGGATGTTGTTTGAACGATATTAATATATGTATAAGGCATTTTTGTTAAAAAGGTGTTAAAGAAGTGTTATGCATTAAGTGTTGTAGTTTTCTGGAAACAGCAGGTCAAAACGGGTTGGGAAACAGGCTCACCCAATTGTTCCCCAAGCCGTTTTATTTTTAAGGGATTCCAGAAAGTCAGAACAGGTTGGAAAATGTTTGAACCTAATCGTCTCCAAGCCTTTTGGTCTTACTGACCTGGATAAAAAAATAGAACGACTTGAAGAAAGGTTTGCTCAAACCATTCTCCAAGCTATTTGATCTTACTGACCTGGATAGAATAATAGAGCGGCCTGAAGAACACTTTGCTCAAACTGTTCTCCAGCTCATTTCCACACACTGGAAAGTGTAAAACAGGACTTCTTGAAAAGAGAAAGAGAAACAGCAATAGACCTAATACTTGGTAATTAGGAATGGTTAGGAGTTATGATTCCTTACCTTGGATAATGTATTAAAGGTTATTGCCTAATTAAAGTGGAATTTTAGAACAGAAATGATTGAGGTTAAATAGGGATGATTATCCTATCGCATAATGTACGCAAAATGTAATAAAGAACGAGTACTTATACATTAACTACTATGTTAAGTGTGTTAAACGCACTTTCTGAGTAATCAAAATTACTCACGTGTTTGTTGGTTATGATGAATATGCAGAGCGTCGATAGTTTGCTGTAGGACTTTATTTTTGGGTGGATACTAGAAGTGCAATACATCTTCGAGGTCGTGGCTCCTAGTGTATGGATTTTTACACATTTTGCATTTTGTAAATTTTTGTACAAACATTGGTATTGGTAGAGGATTTACATGCATTGATGTGGAAACCCTTTTTACCATAACTTCCACATTCTGACAGCTTGATTTTGTACATGGCCAGACATTGGCTGGGATTTTTAATGCATGTTTATTTCCTTCTTTCTTATTTATCTTGGTGTGATAAACTATTTTAAAAAATGGTTGACAAAATTCTTATTTATTCAAAAATGATATTTAAAATTTGGGCGCGATATTTAGTAGTATCAGAGTAGGGATTAGATTCCTTACGGACTGTACCCAAAACTATTTTTATTGCATCGTATTTGGTAAAATTAAAGGATTTGAAATTTGATTTCTATAGGATGGAGCTAATTGAAAATGTATCGCACAACGACACCATAGAGTCCCGTGAGTCGGTGTAGGGGTAGGAATCCGTCCCAGCACCTAATGTGTAGCCTCCACCAGCTGCAGTACCACATTATAACCCTGCTTATGCGCCTTTCTGGGAGATGGTGTAGAGGATGATGATAAGGGGGCAAAGAGAAGTTGGGGGTCAACAAGGGTTTAATATTGATCAAAATTTTGGAAAGGTGAGGAAGCAAGGTGCCAAACCTTTTGAGGGCACCATTGATCCCTTGGAGGTAGAGGACTAACTCAGCCAGACAGAGCAAATTCTAAACCGCATGCGGTGCAATTCGGAGCAGAAGTTGGGGTACACCACCTCATTGTTAGAGAAGGAGGTATGGAACTGATGGGACATGGTTTCAGGAATTCAGAATGATCCCTTACACTCACCTGGGGAGATTTCCAAAGGATCTTTACCAAAAAATATACTCCTCCAATATGCCAGATGAAGAAGAAGATTGAGTTTCTTCAACTCAAACAAAAGGACATGATAGTGATAGAATACGAGGCATAGTTCACCAAGCTTTCACGCTATGCACTAGAGGATGTCACCACCAACCAACAGAGGAGGGACAGGTTTGAGAGAGCGCTATGATTTAATATCTGTACCCGGATAGCTATAAAGCTATCCAGCTATTAGAGTTTGTTGAAGACTACCATCAGGGTAGAGGAGCTATTGGCCGAGGATGGCCGAAGAGATTGCAAGAGATAGAAGGTCTCTTGTGGTTCCAACTCAGTAGGGAGACACCAAAGAGGTGACTCTAGAGCATTCGGCAGTGCAGGCGGGGGTAGCAGACACTCCCGAGGAGGAACAGAGAGTGGACGAGGAGGAGCAAGGAGTGGAAGGAGCCATTTCATCAGGCCACCTACTTCTCGATACCAAGGAGCAAGTACCTATACGGGCAGAGATACCTATTCTCTCTATTATAACTATAACCAGTCGGGTCATTTTGCCCAAGACTGCCCATAGAGAGGAGGGCAACATAGAGGAGGTGTTTCTATGTAGAGTAGCATACGAGACAACAGAGCAGTTGCATCGACAGACAGAGGTCGAGAGAGAGGTGGATGAGTAGCTGGTACCACATCCAAAGGCACAACAGCCTCATAGTCAGTGGTAGCACCTCAGTCTGGTGTCTATATTATGATATAAGATGAGGTTACAGCTAATTTGAATGTCATCACTGGTATGGTTTCTATCTTTTACGCATGCTACATTGGTGCTGATTAATCAGGGTTCTACTTATGTTGGGTTTTTTGACAAGTTCTAATAACTATGGCAGCAGAAAAAAAACATCAAACATGTCAAGAACAGCCCAAGATCACATCAAAATCAAGACTAATAAACATGTATACAATTGGTTTACATTAAGGTTAAATAAAATTCAAACTTGAAGAGAACAATTATACCTTTGTAATCCTCCTTCAAAACTGTGAGGTTTATGGGGAAAAACAAGTAACTACCATTTCGAAATAATCTGAAACGATCTTTATGACACCAAGGTAGAATCCCACATGTGATTCCTCTATAGATTAACACACTAATCGGCGAAATATGTGTACTATCACAAGGAAGAAAAATGTACCACCTTTCTTGGTCACAATCGGATGAGTTCTTGTGAAATCGGATGCACACAGTGATCAACCAATGACCAGCCTATGATCTCACGTCTCTCTCTAAAAAAATTATGTATTTTCTTGTGAATTTGACAGTAAAGTCACAGCCAAAGATGGAGAGAAGAGGGACGGCTCACTCTGATGAAAAAGGGGTGTGATTTTCTCTTTCATAAAGCCTTTTAAAAAGAAGAGTTTTGCCAGGGTTAAACTCTTAACGCTCCTAATCCTTTTAGGACTTGTTTAAGAGTTTAATTTGAAATCAAAAACATTTAAAAATCATCATCTTAGTCGTGCACCTAATGTGGATAATTAAAAGATTCAAACTTTTAATTTATCCCACATTATCCTCCTTTGTCTTAATTAAGAAATATGTCTAAATTTAAGACAAAGCTCCTAAATTCTCTCTCCTTAATATTTCTTATTTAAGACATCATATTTAATAAATAATCTTTGTCTTAAATTCATTTAAGAAATATTTCTCATCCATCTTGGACCCAATTACCAAAATTGGCCCAAATGCCCAATCCGGTCCACTGACCGGAATTTGACCTAAGGTGAAATACCGAAATTATCCTTTTAGGTTTTTTCCTGTCCGCGTGCGATCTGTAGGACTATTTAATAAAGGTAATGAGTTTAATAACTCACAAACCATAGGCGGTCTCTAGTAAGACACTATGATCATCCTAAATTAAATAACTGACGAGCGGTGTCAACAGTCCTACTGCAACTCAAATAAATCCTTTGACCTAGATATCTTGATTTAGCATAAGACATGTCAGTAACACCCTTATTTAATGCTAAATCACTTTTTCTTGATCTCTATGACAAAATTGATAAGTTCGAATAAATGACTTAATCATTTCATTTGGGTGCGGCCACACTCTTCCCAATCTTGTCTATCAAGCGGCCAGTGATATCATCTCTCATTGAGAGGGTCAATCCCTTCAC
>CANYCX011108271.1:0-12643 GCA_948193385.1 Breynia disticha f. nivosa | reverse complement strand
ATAAACACCTAAAAGGGAATGTATAAAAACATGTATGATTGTTGTGGCATGGCTTTAGGCCGCCATTAGGGAGGATAGGCTGGGATGGCCGAGGACTCCCCTACACCCCAGCATAGTAATGACATTGAGGGACAACCTTACTGAGTATTAAAAATACTCACCTGTGTTTTGCTAGATTTTGTGTAGAGTGACAGGTACCAGAGACGGGACGATGTGATCAGCGAGGCTAGCGGTGCGATACTAGAGGTCGGCTCCCAGCTGTTTAAATGTTGTGAATGCTTATGCATGTTGTGTAATCTATACGTATATTAGTATAGATGAGATTTATGAAGTTATCATACTAAATGATTTCCATGTCTTCTGCATTTCTATGCTATATTTGATGAATGATTGTATTAATGTGTTGAAAACCATTTATCTATTTTCCCTCTCTTGCATAACTTGTTTAACTTAAATCTTTTAAAAGAAAAAAATAGGTGCAAAAATCAGTTTTATTTGAAAATGAAATTTGTAAAATTTGGCGTCACATAACAAGAAGGGTTTAAAAAACAAAAAAAAAGTAAAATTGGGCAACACAACCTGAGCACATTTATGCATGGATCATGTAAAGGTCACTATAATTCAAGTATAGGGGACATGGGCATGACACGATCATGTCATGTTGGTGTGCTACCCCAAAGTAAGTGAACACGGGTAGGAACACGGGCGTTTCAACTGCCTCAATTGTGTATAAATTTTAAAATGTATAAATTGGGCTCCATGCAACCTTTAGAAAAAAAAATAGACAAAAAACACACCTCCTCGCCCTTAAACCGCCTAAAACCCTTCCTAAACATCCTAAATTAAGAAGAGAGGGAGAGGCAATTTGCCATTTTTCCATACACTTTTGAGGTAAGCACTAATATGTTATTGCATGTTAATTTTTTTAGATTTTTTGGCTTGAGATTAGTTAGGATTTTGAGAATTTAGTTAATTTTGGATAAATAAGGGTGGGAATTAAGATGAGACTAATGTGGCGAGAATCTAACAGAGGAAATTGAATTTGAATATGGTTTTATGTGTGGAAGAATACAAAATTTTAGGGGTTTTGTAAAATAGGAAAATTAGGGTTTTGAGGAAATTTTAAGGGTTTTGTAAAATAGGAAAATTAGGAAAATTTTAGGGGTTTTGTAAAATAGGAAAATTTACACTTTCCTAGATATTGATTTCATGTGTGTGGTTAACTATAAATGGTTATGAATGAGAACTAAATGATAAAATGAATGATTGATTGTGAGATCTGTTGTTTATATGTTATAAATTGGGATGATGAGAAAATTAAGGTGTGGTATCATGATAATTAATTGAATTATGGTTAACAACTTTGTGAGATTTATGGCATGTGTATTATTAGCATGCATTTGCATTTTTTCATCACTTTAGAGTCAAAATTTGGTGCACTAAGTATTGTAAAAAAACAAGGGCAAGAAATCTTATCGCACAAGTTGCCATTAGAGGAAAAATTGACACATTAGGTATTGTAATGTAATGAGGGTGAGAGCTCTCTATGTATGAGTATTGAATCATACATTATAGACATGTGTATGACATGAAAAAACATGTATGGTCTTATATTTCTCATGAAAATACATTTGAGAATATCATGAAGATGAGTTAAAATGAAAAGGTTGATTAAGAATTGATTTAATACCATGAGATTATGGAAGGTGTATGTTGTTATTTGCTATGAAATGAATATTTGAATGTATTTTGATGATATGAGACATGGAAATTGTATTGTGATTTTAAGTTATGGTTTATTAAGAATTGACTAGAATTTGACATGATGGTAATGAGTTTGCTATATGAATTAATTAAGTAGGCTAATCTTGTCTGATAAGATGTTCTGGAAGCAATTATTTGAAATTGAGAATGCAAGAGGCCGACACGGGGTAATGGCACTTTTCACAGGTCCTGTCAACATACTAGTTGGGATAGTGGACCCAATACGGGGCACGGGCCACTTTCCACGAGTCGTGTCTTAAATCGAGTATTGGTAGTGGATCCGACACAGAGAATGTGACATTTTCCATGGTGGTTATGGCTAGTAGTAGTCAGTGTGTTGGTCATGGTCTGTTGCATGGCTTGTGCCAAGGATAAACTAAAAATTTATAGTCAACACAGACTAGAGACACGACCATGTTCCTACCGTGTTGGATGTAGAAACATGTACAATGGAATAAAAAATACAGGAATATAAATTAAGGATGAAATATCAATATAATAAAGATAATAATATAGTGAGAAAGTAGAGTATCACTATGAATGCCTTGAATGCCTAATGTATATAACTTTTAATTAATGAGTACATATACTCTACATTAACTAAGCAAGTGTAGTAGTAGGCATACTTACTGAGTTAAAAATTGTCAAATGATATCTTGTTGAGAATATATGCAGAGTAATGAAACAATTTATGCTTTAGCTTGAAGACTCGTTACAAGGGCAAGGCTCTTAAAATTTCGTTTTATATAGCATGTGCGTAGAAAAAAGATTCTTATCATGGCATGTAGTAATAGATATTTGTAAATCAAACTGTAGACTGTGTGTTCCCCACTAATCGTTAATTCGTTTTTGGCATATATGTATGTTTTTCTTTAAAAGTTCAAATTTGATATCCAAGGTTCACTTCGTAAGTTAGTTTTTGAGAAAAAAAATACGGTTTTAACAACCTTTATACATATATTTTATACATATTTATTTATTTAGAAAATACAAAGTGAATTTAGGGTGTTACAATTGTAATCTTATTTTTGGTGTGGCGTTAATAAGGGAGAAGAGTTCTATTTATAAAACTTTAGGTATCATTTGGTGAAAAGTTACCTTTTGGGTCAAATTGTATTTTAGTCTTTAAACCTGAAATACTTCTGATTTAATACCCATCTCAAATAAACTATAATTAAGTTTCTAAACTTAATTATATTTATTTCTTGAACTCAATGTCATATACAAAATAAATTATTCTATCATATTACAATTAAAATGTTAAACTTGATAAACGCTCTATCATATATCTTTTGGTCTATGAATATTACATTTTTTATGTATATTCTGAGCATTTATCATTGAAAATAGTCTATTTATCTCTTTTTTATTATTTGCATGTTAGGTAATAAACCTGAACAACTTATGGACAAAAATTAAATGAAACAGAGTTAAAAATAGACAAATTCGGACGAACAGATAAGTTACAAGGGTAGCTACCGAAACTAATGGCCAATGAACGAAAGTACACGGACGATTGTGTAAGAAGTTTTTTACGAATTCTTGGGTCCTTATTCACATGAAACAATTAAAACCTCCATCCACCATTCCATATATTCATTTGATCAACATGCCATTACACCTTTATTCCTCTCAAAGCCACCATCGATCATAACCATACAACTTATACACCATGCAACCACCTTTTCATCATCATATAATCATTATTCCACTTTCTTTTTCACCAATTTTGAGAGAGGATTTCAATTTTCTAAAGGTCAAGCGTTGAAGAACAAGATTTGAGACAAAGAGAGAAGAAGATTAGGGAGCAGATAGGTCATCTACAACAGAATCATTATAGTTTTCTATGCAATTAACCAATTATTTTCTATCTTTTATGTTATTTTTTCTTTAATCATAAACTAAATTTCTTAGACACTTAAGTTACGATCAGTAACGGAGCTAGGCTAGTACCGGTAGGGAACATTCACCCACCGGAACTGGCCCAGAGCTCCTATATATGGTGGTTCTGAGAGGCAAAATATAGTATGTACACTAGGAAGAAAAACGAGAACAATGGTGAACGAACGGTGGTAGTGGTAGAGTTGTATAAGCAGAAAGACTGAAGGTGTTGGTGGAAATCGCTAAAGGAAGGACAAGATTAGGAAACCCTTAATCAAAATGATAGTGTTCATTTTGTACAATTTAAAAAAATAACAAAACTGACAACTCATTATTTTGACAAACACAACTCACCATTAACCACCACCACAACCACCACCATCATCGAGCTCTTCGGTTAGTGTCAACATTTTTTAAAGGTTCATTGATAACATCAACACGAATTAATTTGGCCTTGATTCTTGTTTTATTGTTCACATAAATTGTTCTTGAGAATTGCTAAAAGGACCTCTGAAATATTTAGTTTATAAAAAGATGACCACTTCATTTTGTTTTCTTCTATATGATGGCTTTTGATAGGTTAGCATAGAAAGATCGACCTAGATCCTTAGGAGCTTAAAATCTTCTTCTTTAGTCATTTCTTATGTGTGAGAATTATCACTTATGATTGAATTGTGATTGTGAATTATGAATTGTGAATTTATTTGCTTTTAAGGATAATCAATAATGAAATAATTGTTGAATTCTTTATTTGTTCATTGAGGCATTTTATTGAACAATTTGTATACATGGTGAAGTTGTTGCTATAACGCCATTAAATTTATTAGAGTTAATCTATGTAGAAAATAGATTAAAACAGATTTGAATAAGACAAGAATTAGAGAACTGCAGAAAACCAGCAGGGAAAACGGGTTGAGCATGACCTCGTGATCATGTTTATTAAACAGCACGCGATCATGCTCATGTCTGGGAAATAGCCAACCTCGTTCTGATGGCATACATAGATTTCTAGAAATTTGATTCTAAATGATATCGTACACAATCAAATAGAAACTCGTGCTGAAAAACACAGCACAACTTGGGAGACGACTTGTGCCCAATGTCATGTCTATTGGATATTTCAGAAGAACTAACTGTTTAACGTTGTTCCACGGAATTTCAGAGAAAATACGAACAAGTAAGCAGGAGAAAACCCAGGAGCCTAGAGTGTATGATGAAACAAGAATAAACTAAAAATCCTGCAAAGAATCAAGTCAAAATCCTTAAGGTCAGCTTGTGATCTTGATTTTGACTATATATGTAAAGTTCTAGGGTGCTAAAGGCTGCTGGGATTTATGAAATGTTGAGATATGATTGAGTTGGAATTAAGTTAGAGAAAACTCATATGAATGATTTAAACCACTTGACTCATAATTAGAAAAGGATTATGAAGTTTTGATGGTTTAGGAAGATACTGAGGAAGTGAATATGTTGAGTAAAGACCTGTGATTAATGTTTCTAAGTGTGAAACAAATTGAGATTTTGTTAATAACAGCCTTTACATGTTTAATTTTGTATACGAGGAACTATACGAGTTTTGGATCGAAGTTGAGCACATAGCCGACTTTGCATGCACTTCGAGGTAAGTGTTCTTACACTTACATTTTGCATCTGTATGATTAAATCACACTTGTTTAGGATGCAAATGAATTAAAATGATAGCAAACATATGTTCTAAATGTCTTGGTTGTTATTTATGCTAAGTGAACTAAGTTTAATGATCTTATGATCATAATTGATTGTTAATTATACCTTTATGGTTATGATCTATGTGCTATGTGGTTGCATGCCTTGAATTGTTCATTATGCTATGTGCTTTTGAACTATATCCTTTGTGAAAGTCACGAAAGAAATGAGCTATGTGCATAAATGATTTTATGTGGTTTCTATGTGATTGTTAAATGGTGAAATGCCATGTGCTTTTATATGGAAAAAGTTGTGTGATGTGGATATGATCATATTTATGAATGTCTTATACACATTCGCGTGTTGCATAACATCTGTGTGACACGAGCTGTGTCCAATCTGGATGTGCTATGTATTGTCCTTACGAGTTATGTGCTCATTTTTATAGGTTCTGTGCCATCCACTACTGTGTGCTATAGAGGAATCCTCTACTGTGTGCTATGAAGGAAAAGATGAAAACTCGGGTCATATATATTGTGTGTTTTGCATTGACATTGCATATTCATTTCATAAATGTATTCATATATAAGTAATGTTTGAGATGAACTTCTGTGTGGATATTAATGTTGTGTGCCATTATGTGATAATGATTTTGTATGATTGATCTTAATGAGTGGTTAAATCTGGGTGAAATTGAGTAACTTGGTATGGTACAAGTGTTATGTGCTACATGTTCTATATCTTGGATGATCATGTGATATGTGCAATAGAATGAGTGTATTGTTGTGCTCTTCATTTAAACAGAGAAATTTATAATACTTACTGTATTTAAGTATACTCACCTCTATGTGATTGTCTAAATGTTGTGCAGATCACAGATAGCTGCTACTATTCGACTGAAGTTATAGTGATCAGAGCTTTTCAGCAATTTATGTAAGAGGTCTGGCTCCAGAGTTTCCCATTTTGAGATTTTCTATTTTGTACATTTGTACATATATGTATATACAAGCGTGTTTAAGTTTGAATTAAGTTTTAAACTTATTTTCTAGCTCCCGCTTTTGTATCGTATTTTGAAAAATGTTTTGCACCAAGGTTTATATAAAAAGACGTGTATATAATATTTTCTCTCTCCTCTAAATTGATTTGATTATTATATCATTTTTGAAAAATATATTGAATATTCAAAATAAATGGGTTTAAAATTTGAATTCCATAGTCACCTCTCTCAAAGTTGGAAACGTTACAACATCGGTGCACTAACTACGAAAAGTTCTTGGATCCATCATTGGTTGAGATGAACCATTGTTTGTTTAGTTAGATTTTAAATTTTTTTTTATTGTTGAGTTGTTTATTGACTGAGATTTAGTTATGAATTATTTTTCCATTGTTGATTTTCTTGAACATGTTCTTATAATTGACAAATTGATTCGTATAGGGCTAATTGAGAGATCAAATATACGATAGATCACTCACTCATAATTAAAAGGATTTGAATGCAATTCTAGAGATAAAATGACATAAATCTTCTAGATTAAGGCCAAACTTAATAGACTAATTCACATAATATTAATATGGTGTTAATTTAATTTAGAAAGAGATTTCAAGTTAACTTAGTTAATATCAGACATTAATTACCTTGGGAAAAGGATTAATATAATTTAGAAATAGCCACAATCTAGTCACAAACACAAAAATAATTTTAATTCTTCTAACGCCTCAGAAAAATGACCATTTGATGGTTGGAAAGATGTTTATTTAGGTTGGAATAATGTTCAAAATAAATTGTAAGTACGTATGCATAAGGATATATGTCGGGGATCAAAAGAGGGTTCAAAATGAAGGAGGGTGTAGTCTGCACCAAAATAACGTATGTTTAGATTGAATAAATATACGTTCTTCTTCATCTGGGAAGAATAACGTATGTTAATGGCAAGAATAACGTACATTATTCTTTCCAGGTTTCCTATAAATTCATTTTGACTAACGTACGTTAATTTCAAAGTAAACATACGTTATCTGGGGTCCGAACATCTCATTAAAAAGGCAGAACACATTTCATTTTGGGGCAAAAACACCACAAACACCTCCAAACATCCTCTTAACTCCTAAACACACACTCTAAGCCTCCCTAAACACTAAAACAACTTATCAACTTAAGGATTTCAGTGAGGGAACAACAATTGATCCATCCATCTGATCATTCCTCTTGGCTAGGGTTTGAGCAAAGGTAAATCCTCTAATCCAAGGTTGAAATCTGTATAAAATTATGTGCATTTGGTAGGTTTTGTAGGGTTTTCATAGTAGTTCATGATTCCATAAGTAATTAATTAAAAAATGGTAGATTTTGGGAGATTGATGATTTTAGGGTTATAGGAGAATTTTGGGATTTTGAGGAATTGGTTAGGTAAATGAGAAATTGAGTGTAGAATAATGTCTATAATATGAAATGTGTTATAATTTGTGTAGGATGCGAGAAACTGAACCCGAATCGGGGATTTTTGGCAAATCGAGTATGTGGGAACGCGAGGTAAGTGTTCTTAGATGCTTACTTTTGAATGGTTTCCTTGGATGGTTAAGTTATATTATAAATATTTGCTTTGATGAATTGGAAATAGAAATAAGTTAAATGAAAGTCTTAAAATGCTTATGCTTTATATGGTTCTTGGAAATGAGTGTGGATTGTTTTGAAAGATATATGTGATTTGTACCTTCCATGTTTTTGAATGCAAAAGTAATGACTTAAGTGGAAAATGTGGCTTGTGTAAGAGATGTATGATATGTATTGATGTTGGTATGAGTGAATTGCAAGTGGTGCTCATGAGTATGTTTTCATGTGAAATTGTTAAATGATCATGAACATTAATCTTATATTGAATTGTGTATGGTATGTGTGACTATGTGTGTGTGAATACTATGTTGGTATGAGCAATGAAAGCTTGGTTTGTGGTATGGTATGTTGTGGCTTTCTTGCCATGAATTGGCATCTTATGGACTATATCGTGAAATATGTTGATTATCATGTGTGAATGTTCCTTATTGGTTATATGATGAACTCATATGGGTTACATAAGTTCATGTTGTTTATACCACAAGTTGGCCACTTTGAGCATGTTTGCTCGTATTGTGATATGGATGATTTGTGGAATAATCATGTGCATGTGTTATTGTGAAAATTGAGATGAAATTTGAAATGCATGGAGTTGCATTCATACATACTATTGTGGTGCCGACATGAGCACGTTGTATATTCATGCATTAAAATAAAAAGGAGCTTATGGCCCACATTGAGTAAAAAGCAAGGCTTGTTGTTCTTCCATGTGAAAAAATGGGGGAATTAGCCCAATATTTTAGAACACAAGAGCTTGATTCTTGATGTTGTGTTTTTTCCGAACGAGAGCTCAATGCTGGACAAGGCTCAAAGATTGATATGATAAAAGGCAAGGAGAGATGTTCTTCCCCCAAGGCAAGATGTCCTTTCGTGTGATAAAATGGGGGAAATGACCAATTGTGATTTTATGTCGGGCGAGAGCTCGATGCTGGGCTAGGCCTGATGAAAAAGGGGGCATTGCCCACAGTCGAAGAGATTGAGTGGAGTTTCTGTCTTCCAAAGTTCAAGGCTCCAGAGCATAGCATTTGTCTGTGGAAATGCATTGGCATTACACTGCATTCATTATGCATACATATTATTAGTTACATGGAAAACGAATGTATGGTGTTTATGGTTATTATATGAGCATAACTTGTGATTGGATGATATGTGCTCATATATGAGCTTGATGGAATGATGGTAGTGTGATGTTGTGGTTTTGAGTAAAATGGAGTATGAGCTTGTGTGTTTATGTGAGGTTGTATGATGATGGAAATTTGATGCTAATAATGTCGTTTATAACATGTGCCTATGAATGGCATGAAGTTTGTATGCTCATGTATTGATTGGTTTTTAAATGATGGTAATGTGTAGTTTATGTTCATGAATGAGATGTATATGTGTTCTTGAATGAATTGGATGGAAGAGGCATAATTTTATATGGTTATGTGGAATTCGTATCATTGTGGTATGGGTTATATGGAGTTGTGATATATTGGTGCAATATTGAGGAATACAATGTGCGCTCATGAATGAAATAAAGTAAGTGTTTATGTTGTTTTATTTACCATATGTCTAAAAGAAGTTGTGTGTGTGGTGGTTTGTAATAAAAATAATGGATATTCATATTCTTGGATGAATATACATAAATGATGATATGATGTATGCTTGGTTGAGAGTTAAGAGATTGCAAGATTGTGTGATATGCCTTGGAGGCTATGTCGTGTGGTTTGGTTGTGAATTGATAGTAAGTGATTGAAAATGCTAATAAAAAGAAATGATGAATGCATGATGATTAAGTGTATGATTGTGTTATGTTTGAATGTTGAATTAAGGATGTTATGTGTGACTCAAAGATGTATAAAATGGTTGATTAAGAAGCTACTAAGGTTGGTTTGATATAATTTGAAATGGTATGAATTCTATAAGTCTCGGATGGAATCAAAAGTGGGCAGAATGCTGCTGAAGCACATTAACGTACGTTATATGTCACAATAATGTACGTTAAAGTAGATTAACGTATGTTAAGTATGTCATAACATACGTTATTATTGTTTGAAAATTGCTAGAAAGTTGCTGATGAATAACGTAGTTAATGGCTTGATACACATACGTTAATGTGGTCCAAAAATCTAGTTTTAGCCTGAATAACGTACTAATGACTATCTGAAGTGAGGAAATGATCTAGGATAATTTCCTAAGAAATAAAAAACATAAATAACTTGTTTGTGGCATGGCTACGGTGAGCGATTAGGTTCCCCTGCGCACCAGCTTGACAACACTAGGGTCGCTTAATGAGTATTTTTATATACTCACCTTTGTTGTTGAATATGTGCAGAGTGACAGGTATTAGGGACAGGACTAAGTGATCGGTGAGGCTAAGCGGTGCGATACTGAAGGTCGAGCTCCTAGTTGTTTGGTTTTGTGTATGTTTGTACATTTATACTTATGTTAGTGTAGATGTGATTTATAAACATAGAATGCTAAATGTTTTCCATTGCTTCCGCATTTCAAACTCTTGATTTATGTATGGCCACCATTGATCTTTATTAAATGGTTTGCAAACTTTACTCCTATTAGTTTTCTCCCTCGTACCTAATTGTTTAAAAAGAAAAAAGTGGTGCGAAAATCATTACTTATTAAAAAATGAAATTTCGGATTTTGGGATTCACAATTCGAATTGACATTTAAACAACTTTAGGGGATTTGAGATCTAAGTGTTACCTTTAGTAATTGTTTTTATCTCTCAACTTTTTATTTTGTTGATTCAATTTTTAGTTTAATTATTAGTTTAGTAGTCTTTAATTTATTTTTATTATATTTGGCAGGCTAAATAATATTTAATACTAAGTAGCTAGTAATCTGTCTCTATGACATCGACTCTTGGGACTTTTAAAGTCGATTACTACACCGATAGGTACATTTGCCTATTGGTAACTTAGGGATGATGACCATCAAGTTTTTTTGGTGTCGTTGTCAAATATAGATATTAGTTAAAACGATGCGTTATGAATTAAGTCATTTTTATTTTTGTCGCTTTTGTTTTTAAATTTTGTTTTGTTTTTCTTGCTTTTATTTTATTTTACTTATTTGTCTAAGTTCTTCTTTTATTCTTTTCATTTGTGTTTTGTCTTATTTGGTTTTTTTGAGAACTACATTGGGTTTCTGTTCAATTCCTTGCAGATAATAGGTAGTTTATGACCCGATCAAATTCGATAGGACTAGTTGACTTTGATTTGGAGATTGAACAAACTTTTCACGCTCGGTTACGAAATATAACACAACATAGGACAGAAGAGGATTCAGATACAAAAATAGAAATGGCAGAAGAAAATCCGTACTTGGCTAATCACAATGTTCAACAAAATCCAATCTTCTAACCGATGACTATGTCGGATTACACTAGGCCAAGTTTAAATGGAACAGAGTCTAGCATTGTTCGTCCTACAGTAACTGCAAATAATTTTGAGATCAAGCCTGATCTTATATAGATGTTGTAGCAGAATGTACAATTTGCGAATTACAAGATGAGGACCCGAAAGGGCATATAGCAAATTTCCTTGAGATTTGTGACTGTTTAAGATAAATGGACTAACCGATGATGCCATAAAGCTAGGGTTATTCCCAGCCATTTTGAGAATGTAACGCCCCAAAAATTTTTTTGAAAATTTTAAAACTAAGACAGATAATATTGAAGGAAAAATTAAGATTTTTCCGTATGGGGATATATTTAAATTAAGAATATTTTTTTTAATAGAATCAATAAATATATGATTTTTTTTGTATATATGTGAATTTTTCCAATAATTATGGGGTAGAGATGTATTTGGACAAAATTAAAGTGTACGATATTTCGTATATTAAATTAAATAAAAATAAATATACGAGAGTATTTGGACATAATATAAATAAAAAAAATAAGTAGGGATATTTTGAACAATATCTCCTAACCTTAAAATCTCTTATATCTACACTCAAAATTATTCTTCCTCCTCAAAAATCAAACACAGCCGCCATCTCCACTGCCAAATTATTTTGTACTTTATATATTATATTCTTCCACCTTTAATGATCTTGTCTGCTAGATCATTTGAAAAGAAATAAAATTTGTTTAAATTAATCCTATACCTACATCTTAAACTATTCTTCTTCTTCCACCAAACAACCCAACAGCCGAACACTTTATCCCCACTTCATCTCCCTCTCTCTCAGTCTCGACCTTGCTCTCTCTCTCTCGCCGCCGCTGATCTCTCTCTCCGACCACGCGTTGCAGCCATCACCATCACCTCTCGCCTCACCCTCTCCGATCACCACGTTCGGCCACCACCACCTCCAGCTCTTCTTCCTTGCCGGCTGTCCACCTCCACCGACGCACGCAGCCACGCACGGAGGTTGTTCTCCAGCAGCCGCCACAGACACACGCTTCCTCTCGTCGCCGGATCTCCCCAGGCCGCTGCTCCTCCCCGACGCCTCTTCCTTTTTCTTCTTCTCGTCGTCGGTTTTCCCTCTTCCGGCTCTCACGGATCTCCCTTCACTGGCCGTTTCTTTTTCCTCTCGGAATCGCCGGATCTCTCTCGATCTTTCCTCCCTCAACCGTCGGCCGCCTCTCTTCCTTCCTCCACGCGCCGCCGCAATGGCCGGAAGCCACTGCCGTGTTCCATTTTCTGTTTAAAAACATATAGATATATATATATATATAACAGAAAAGTATATTATTAAAAAGGTTGCCTGGAGTTAAGGGAGGCC
>CANYCX011108109.1:0-15417 GCA_948193385.1 Breynia disticha f. nivosa | reverse complement strand
GAAAGTAAAACAGTGTATGTTTGTTTAATAAGACTTAATATCGTACATAATGTAAATAAAAAGTTGAATGTGTAATATATTTTGTTTATAATGAATGGTGCAAATAAAAAGTCAAAGGAAGGTATAAATATAATTGGCCCAAAAGAAAAAGACTCAAAAAAAAAAAAAGAATAATTAATCTATAGTTTGCAAGTTCAAGAATGAAACAAAAAAGAGACTCGCCTTCTTCGGTCTCTGTTTTGCCTGCATTAAAAGAAAAAATAAGAGAAAGAGCTTGACCATACCACTGCGTGCAACATGAAAACAAAAAGGAGAGCATTGTTTTACCTCTGCAACGTGGGAAGAAAATCAAAGCAAGAGTTTAACTTTTGCTTGCATCCAACGTGAAAAAAAAAATAAAAATAAAAAGAGGTTGACTTGATTTGCATGCACGACAAGTAATGAGAATATATATATATATATATATATATATATATATATAAAAGCTGGATATTTTCATCAAAAAATGACAAGTGTTACTTTAATTTGTTGACAAGTGTCAATTTATTAACACTCTTTACATGAGTATTAGAATGGATCTTTCTTTCCTTCAGTTACGTTTAACATTGTTTAAAGCATTTATCAGTGTCTCAATTAGAATCTCTCTCCCTTTAATTTTGAGTCTTTTTAAGTTTTTACGTTTAAAAAATAATGTTCACCAATGTGTTCTTACAATGAATGTTTCTTTAACTTTGGACCTCTTTTATGTTTTTTACATTTAAAAAGTTATCATGAATGGTTTCTATGTCATTTTTTAGGTTTCAGAAAGCAAATTTTTGCAGAAATCTCCATGTGATCAATGTTCAAAAATGAGCATTTGAGTATGTCCATGCGAGAACAATGACTACAATAATAAGCAGTGATGAAGAGAAAGAAGTGAGCATTCCTTTATACTTGACTCGACCGTTTCCTTCTTAAGCACAAAAAAAATAGTGACAGACTTTCTTCCTCTCATACCTTCTCCTTTGTTTTCCACACACTCACTTCTTCCAATTTTATAAAACCCAAAACATAACTGAGAGGTGTTCAATAAAAACAAAACCCAATTGTGACTACTCCAAGAATGTTTTATTCTCATAGTTTTCTCTCAAAGCATGACCCTTTAGGCACAATATGGATAGCTGCTCATTGCTTCAAGAAGCTTAAAAAGTTTTTGACACTCATATTTCCTCCTCAGTTGATTTGTCTCTTTTCTTTTTTCTCTTTTCACTCATTTTGAATGTTTGGTGCAGTAAAGTTTGTTGTTTTATGGATGGTGTATGTCAGTTTTGTGTAAAGTTTGGAGCTTTTTTATTCTTGGTGTTGATGTGAGGTTTTTTGTGGGTTTTGTTTGCTCAAGAGTTGGTTTACGACATTTGTCTTGTGGGTTTTTTTTAGTTGTGTTCTAGAAGGAAGTGATATGGTAATGAAGGGAAGAAGTCACTGTATCTCAGGGTTTGGTGGAGGGAAGAAGGAGAATGGGAATGGTGGTGGAGTTGAGTGGAGTGGTGCTGGATTCATTGGAATAATTGTCGCTCTTGTGGGATGATATTAATTTTTATGTACTTTAAATTATTGATTTATGTTAACTTTGAAGTAGTAATTTGTGTTATTGTGAAGTAGTTTTTTTTTCATGATTGTTAGACTATTGATCTTTGCTATATTTGGTGTCTACTACACAACTTTTGCACTTTTTTTTAACACTTATGTGTTTTTTTTTTTGAATTTTCATTTATTATCGTAAGTTTGAAACTGTGTGATTGTTTTATTAGTGCTCAGGTACTTTATGTGATAATTAGATTTTTTAGATATTTAAATTTACTAGAATGAATAATTTATATAAATTTAACGATATTTTTATTTTTAAAAGATTATTATAAATAATATAAATAGTTTTTAATTATGATTATGATTTCGTGCATAGCACGGACATAATAGCTAGTTTCAAATAAAAGCTGAATAGCTTTTATAGGTATTCATAATCTAAATTTATGGTGGAAAGAAAGAACAAGAGTAAAGAGGTCTGCGTGGGGTTTTAATTATGAAGAGTGTTGGTCTGCCCAGCATATTTAATGGTGGTGTTTTAATAGGATACAAACTATATAAAGGAGATTATTACTCTTTGAGGAATAATTATCCTATTAAAATTAAAATTTTTATATTATAATTTTAATTTTAGTCAAAAATGGGTCTCATAATTAAAATAAGATTCATCTTATATGCAAAATTTTTTAAAACCATAACTTTTAATTCGATAAGAGTTATGAGTCTTACAAAATATCAAATCAAAGCTTGTCACAAAATTTATATCACTAAATTAACAATTACTCCTACATTTGAAAAACTCAAACATAGGAGTGGGGAGCTAGTGTTATAGGCTGTATATTTTGATCACGTAAGAAAGTCAAAATAATTTAAAGCCTTAAAGTCCGATAAGGTGTACTAATTCAAATGTACGGATACCTTTCACGTTCAATATTCAAACATTGAATCTTAAATTTAAAATCAAATTCAAAGTCAATGATCACAAAAATTACACTCAGAGTATCTCCATCATTTGTCTATAAATAGACTTCATTCTCTTCATTCAAGGTACGATTTAATATCCTACTGTTACTCTGCCAAAATTATCACTCCTCTCTCCATTTATTGACTTACGCATCGGATAAAATCATCGACTCTCTGATTTGTGTATTTTTACAGATTATATTCTAAGAGCGACGATTCATTTTCATTGTTGTTCTTAGACAACGACACTTAATATACTCCCACCAAATCGATCTTTTAGATCTACCCATAAGGCATCCGCAGACTTAGCATACAAAGAGGAACTAACTGTATCTTTTTGTATAGTGCTTAAAATCCATGATTGAACCATCCAATCAACTCTAAGCCACACAGAATAATGTTCATCAGTCTCAATTGGTGGAACAATAGTTTCATTCAAAACCTAACTTAAGTTTAGCCCCTAATGCAATTTCTAAAGTTGTAAACCATTACAAATCATCAAGAGTATCAGTAATTAAAACCATATTTGGATGGTCAGATGTTTGTAGAAAGTATGAATCGCCATCTGATTGTGTAAAACTATGCGATCGACCAAATCCATTGCCATCCACAATTTCTCGGTATGATTCCATGTGATAGACTCACACAATTAGATCTCAAAAATAGTGTTTAGAGTCATAATTTGGGGGAAATCTAAGTGTTTTAACTCTGATACCAAACGAGCATTCCCTATCAAATATGTAGCGTCGCTTGTAAGGGTATAATATTCTTACATGTAAACCAAAATAAACCACATATACCAACAGTTCAATCATTCGATAGAAATAGAATCGAAAAAGTTCGGGTTTTCCATTAGAAGAAAGGTCAACACAAGCATGGATCGTCTAGACGCCCCAGCACGTCTAATGATTGTGTCTGATCTCGACCTCACAATGGCGGGTTCTTCACTTTCAACAACTGTACAAATACTTCCTATTCATTTCTCATCTCTAACGAAATGCACTTACATTTCAGGTAGACCATGATGACCCGCAAAACCATTCTCTTCTAAGATTTAATGCACTATGGGAATCCAATTACCGCCAAGATTCTCTCTTGGTTTATTCCACGGGAAGGTCTCCAACAATATACCGTCCTTTGAGGAAAGAGAGGCCAATGTTGACCCCTGATATTACTATTCTCTCTGTTGGGACTGAGATTTATTATGGCGAATCCATGCTCCAAGATTATGAGTGGGAACAGTTTCTTAATCTTAACTGGGATAGAGAGATTGTTATGGAGGAAACTAAAAAGTTTTCTGAGCTTAAACTTCAGGTGATTGGTAAAGATTTTATCTCTTTTTAGATAAGGTTGAAAGAGAAGTTGAGAATATGCAGGGACAAAAGTGAGCTATTGATGCATTGTAGCTTGTGGGGATTGTTTATTGATGTTTATCTAACATGGGTTCTGAATTTTTATGTTCAATTTTTTTTTTCTTGTAGCAAGAGACGGAGCAAAGGCCTCTTAAAGTTAGTTTTTTTATGGAAGTGGAAGAGATGAGAGCTTTGGAGGTTATTAAGGCCTTATATGAAGCTCTGGAGAAACGTGGGGTAAGTAATAAAACTTTGTGCCAAAGTTGTAATGCTGATATGTGTTGGCTTTGAACTTAAATTGGTAGAGAATTTTTACGCTTTTCTTTTGTTCTTTCTGCTTGGATTGTGGTTTTTGGTCAGTTAAATATCAAATTGATATACAGCAGTGGCCAAGCTTTAGATGTATTGCCAAAAGGTGGTGGCAAAGGTGAGGCACTTGCGTATTTAGTTAGGAAATTTGAAGCTGAGGGAAAACGTCCTCTTAATACACTTGTCTGTGGTGATTCTGGTAATGATGCTGAATTATTCACCGTTCCTGGCGTGTATGGTGTGATGGTTTGTATATCCTTCACCATTTCTGTAGTATTCGTATGGTTATGAACTGAAGTAATTCTTTGTAGAATGAAGAACAAATGTTGAATAATGCAGGTCAGCAATGCTCAGAAAGAATTGCTGCAATGGTATGCAGAAAATGAAAAGAACAATCTTAGAATAATTCATTCCTCTGAGAGATGTGCATCTGGGATCGTTCATGCCATTGGCCACTTTAGCTTGGGTCCAAATGTTTCTCTTAGAGATATTAGAGACTTCAAAAAGTACAAAATGGAAAACTTTGGTCCTGCTCACGAAGTTGTGAAGTTTTATTTGTTTTATGAAAGATGGCGCAGAGCAGAAATTGAGAAATCCGAAGACCATATTCAGAATCTAAGATCAGTATTTGTAAGTTTGACATGGTTCTGATCTGATAGAACTTTCACAAATTGAAAGTGTTTTGAGTTAGTGAGAAGAAGCTGCATGTTTTTTTTTGGTGTTTAGATTCCTCAAGGGACTTTTTGCCATCCCATGGGGTTTGAACGACACTTCAACAGCTGTATAGATGCATTGTCAACATTGTATGGCGATAAGGAAGGAAGCGAGTATCGTATATGGGTGGATCGAGTTTCATATGCTCAGATTGGTTCTGATACATGGCTTGTTAAATTCTATAAGTGGGAGTCATCTGGTGAGATTTTTGGCCTGGTTTTTTTAACTATACCTTATAGTTATTTCATTAATGATTGATATGATTCTCAGGAGATGAATGCGCATGTTGTTTAACTACTGTGCTGCTAAGTTCAAAGGTACATATCCTCACATTGTGCTTCCTCTTTGTTGTGGTTATTACAAGCTGATGTTGAATTTTTGCACATGGTTTTGGTAGGGAGTAGTAGCCGAAGGGTTTAGCTGGATGCACATGCACGGAACTTGGGTGGAGGAACCAAAAGATCATAAGACTTGGCTATTCTAGCAGGATAGGAGTAGCAATTCGAATAAAATTCATTGTCAGACTTGGCAAATGGCTTCATACATCGGCTTGAACTCTCTCTGTCTCAAAATAAATATTGTTTTAAAAAATTGTTTTTCCATATTATACGTCGTCATTTTGTACTATCATAACCTGCAAGTAAGCGGATGGATAGCATGACACAAGATATGTTGCTATGAAAGCAATTCATCGTTCATTCACAGAAATGCACAGTTTGGACGGGTCGTCCTGGCAGATCAAACCCTATTGATGAGAAACTACGATTTCACCCTACATTCCTCTAACAAAGGCTTCATACTTGACATCATTCAAGAAAAACAAAGAATCGAGTTTCATACGCTTGATCAATGTTATCATTTATCACAAACAGAAACGTTTTCAATATACAAATAGAATAAAATACAAGTGCATACATTTTGTTATTGGAGATCAAAACCAAAAACTGAAGCCTTGGGGGAATACTTCAACAATTACCCATTAACATCTGTTATACCTGATAGTGACAATGTCATGAATCTGTTTCAGTATGCTCCAAAGAGTCTGCACTGGCCGTGGGGCTCTCATTCCAAACTCCAGAGAATGAAATCAAACTAGAAAGTAAATAAGGCTATGGAGTCTTCAATGGATTGTATGATGGAATGATTGCACGATACCATTTGTATTTCAGTTTCAAGAATGGTCTTGATCAAAGCGCTACCTTTCAGCTAGACGCGGAAAGCATATCTATGAAGCAGATGTAGCTTTAACCCACACAGAATAAATCCCATTATCTTTGATCCTGTAATGCCCAAATGATGGGATTGGATTAGAAATATGCACAATTCTTTTGCGGAAATCAAATGAATAAAAAAAACCGACATAATGTCAGAGAAAGAAAATGCTAACACACAAACAAGAACAAGACGAAAATAACAAAACCAACAGAACTTTGACTTACAAGTACATATCATCAGAGTTAATATCAGGAAAGAGGTTAATGTAAAAGCGGAAACCATCGGGGCTGATATCCCTGCATAGTAAACCTGCAAAATTTCAAGAGAAAATTTAAAACTTGGCTTTCAGTGTTGCTCCAACAGGAAACTGCACAGAAGATGTACCTTTACTCTCGGCAGTAAGAAGATGTTCCTTGGCCATGGCTGGAGCAATACCCAGAGTCATTGCAGCATCCGTGGAAGTTATTCCAGATCGAAGGGCATCTGGTTTCATTGCGAGCACTTTTATTCGAGCAAAAACCTAAATTCCATCACACAAGTGTAAGCAATGAATATTAAATAGTTTCACACTTCAGGCACTATGTAAACTTTTCAATTTTCTTATGTAAAATTATGTAACTTTTCAATTTTTTTGTTACATAATAAAAGTATTATGTAACTTTTCATCTTTTAAGTCACCTGCAATCACACTAGAACTTGCAGGCTTTCCTGCTGCTTCACCAACAATTCATTTCTACAGCCATCGAAGTCTATGCAATGCTAAACAGTAATCATTTTGAAGCCAATATCTTGCAGTGTAAACTAGATAAGGCTACTTAGCTTTTTACTATAGACAAATCCACCCATTTTTATTATATTTTTAATGTGCTACATAAATTTTCCTTATTTATTTCAAGAAACCTTAATCATTGAAGATAATAAGATCATGATAAATGGAAGATCAGTTGGTAATCTTCCACATTTAAGAAGCTAAGAATCTCATGGAATGCTATCTACCAAATGCTTCTAAGTGAGATCATTGTTTGTAGAGATTGAATTTGCACTTGGATGTTATAATAATTCATAGATCCAGACATGACATACAGCTATTCATCAATTACTGATCCTTTTTGCCCCATGGCTAATCAGTTATTACAGTAGAGAAAACCATCATTTCCACTCCCAATTAATTATACATTCAAAATTACATGGGTAAAATGAGATTACCTCTTCATCGCTGTGGGTTTTATTCTGAATAACCATGACCCCACTATCAAATTTCCGAAGCATAACTGGTCTGTGAATGAAAAATCTTATTAGCAACTTAAAACAAGTTCAATAAGCTACTGATACAGAACATAAAGTAGTTGGTTTGCATTTCTAGAAATCAAGTATACTGTGTAGTCGAAGATAGTGTCATACATACACATCAAATTTTTCCCAAAGAGAACAAGCTTGTAACATATCCTCAGGTGAGATCAATTCTGCACAAACAAGGAAAAAAAGGAAATAAGAAGGGCACACCGTCAATTAAGCACTGCAAGGAAATAATAATTGAGTAAGTTGAAGCAATCCTCAAAAAAAAAAAGGTGTAGGAAGGTACCCCTTGCAAATAATAAAGCCCCATAAAAAAAGAATATTAATAGATTATACAAAACCTGTTCCCCGAGCACGATTGAAGTGACAGTAGACATCTATCAGACTGACCATTCCTCCAGCTTTCTCTAGTGGAATTTTAATAAAATCTGCCAACTAAATGTCAAAGAAAGAGAACATATTCACTTTACCATGATAAAAGAAACAGCACAGGCCAGGAACTGTTACTTCCACAAAAGTTTTTTTTGGCTGATTGAATGAATCAAGTGCTACTAAAATGTCATTCAGAAACGACATAGTAATAAAGAACAGCCAATGAAAGTAAATTTAGCTCATAAGGAACAAGAGTGCTGATATCATTCTTCCCATCACAGGAATTTATCACACAATGGTTGCCAAGCTAATGCATATCCATAACCATAAATCAGAAGACACAAGAATGTAATCCTCTAAGAATCAAGGATGCAGTCTCAACTCTCAAACAGAAGCAAGTTAGGAATGCTACACACATGTGTGAAGAGTTTCAATCAAATAAGGATCCCTTCAAGCATGCAAAGAAAGAAAAGCTTCTCCGAACAAAGAAAGAGGCAAGAAAAAACCTGGCGTGACAACTGTTGGTGATAAAGCGCACCAGCTGTCTCCTTTGTGACAGGGGATATAATACCGACACTCAACAACCAATCTTGCATCTCCTCTTTTGAACCCATTTCTTCATCATTCCCCGAACCACTTTGAGAACTGGAGCCAGACAGAAGCTTCTGCCTCATTTTCTCGGCTAGCATCATCATTTCTTTAGCCTTGCTCTGAAAAATAGATAGAAACAAACCATCAAAATAACAAAATATCTTTACTTCACAATTTAGCACGACATTAGATCATGTCCAACAACACTCCATAGAAAACTCTCTAAATTGTTATTTTTTAATCAACTCTCTTGTTTAACTTATCTAGAAAAATGTGCACTCCAACACTACTCTAAGCTCCATTGCATTATTTTATTAATAAAAGAAAAAACAAAAATTAAATAAAAATTACCAAAAGAATAAATTTTGAAGAATGATGAGAAAAAGTTCATATGGAGCCATTTTTCGGCTTCAAAGATGCATGGAGTAACTACAGCCCTCCAATAAGAATTGATGAGGCAGCATTGATTAAGGAACCTATTGGAGATGGTGATTTTGGTTTTTGCTCTCTAAGTTGCTAACGTTTGGTTTTAAGAAAGCCTATTTGATATGCTATTACAGGAGTGTCCGAGCAGAAGCTTGAAGGACAATAACCCGTTTAACAACTCTGCTAATAGCCATTTTGATAATCAACAAATAATTTCAGCAATTCCTCCACCAAAACCAGTCTACCATACGCAAAACACCAACTCCAACGAACCACAACGCATTAACATTCAACAAAAGTAATAAAAAAAATACAAAAACATTAATATGGAACATAAAAATTACCATCAATGCATTCAAGTCCTGGAAAGCGTCTTGCAAGCTCTTATCAGTATTCTCCCACATTTCTTGCTCCTTCCTCAAAATCCCAGCCACACCAACCATCCTCACCGACCCATCACTTGAATACAATCCACCTCCCGAATTTACAGCCCGACTCGAACCCGAAGCACCAATGGTAGAACCACTACCACCATCATTAACAATCTCCCAAGCCCTCCCTCTCCAACACTCCCGAAACTTCACCAAAAAACCATCACAGTCTCCTTTCCCTCTCACCACCAAAGTGACCACTACACACCTTGAATTTATCGACACCTGCAGCCAAATCAAAATAACTTATCAAATAAACAACTTTAGCACTTAGGGGTTGTGGGTTTGATTCCAATGCTATTTTTTATGGTCATAGTCAAGTGTGGCATAAAAAAAACACCCAGATTAATCCACAACGAGAGAGGCTTTATCCATTTAAACCACATAAAACCAAGCATTCATTAGAGATGACATATATAGCAGTACCAAGTTCAATATCAATGTTAGCAAATAAAATTAAAAAAAAACAGATTTGAAACCTGAAAGCGGATCCTGGGAGAGTGGAAAATGGACTTCTTGGGGGAGAATATTTGGACAAGGGCGGAGAGATGGAGAGAGACGGCGGCGGCATTGGGCGGAATAAAAATGAGACGATGGTTAGTGAGGATTAAAACAGCTGATTTTAGTGTAGGCACTGAATCGTCTTCGGATTCCAAGTCCACCCCCGACAGAAGGCTGCACTCTACCTCCCCCGAATTCAGTACCGGCCGCCCACTCTCCGTTACACCTGCCGCCACCAACAAACTGCTTCCGCCCATCTTTCTCACTGACTCATTATCCAACTAAAGCTTTTTGCTTAATTCACTCATTTATTAATGTGATAGTGTTTGATCAGCGAAGTTCTGATATAAGCAGAAGGGAATATCAGAGCGATTTCGATTGAAGTCAATGAAGGCGTCTAATTACAATATCGTCCCTGGACATTTTCGGATGTTATATTTACGGGGAGTTTTACGGTGAGGACCCTAACTAAATGGACTCAATAGGGCACAAAAGATCAACTATTAGATTCGGTAAAAATAAATGTGGACATTTTATTTTTTTAGTAAAAACAGTTTTAATTTTTCATAATCTGTGCAGTTTCAGTTAAACGAAGAAGCCTCAAAGTCCTCATATTAAAATTTAAGTAGTAGTAGGGATGGAATCTACCGGCGCATACTCAACTTGTTTATTATTATTCGAACTCGTTATAAATAGATTTAGGACGGTTACAGGTATTAAAATTAATACCCATCGAGAATTCAGGTCAGATTCGAGTTTACTTCTTGAGTACTCTAATCCCAAACCCACTTATATAAATGAGTACGGATAGCAAGTTAAATCCCTAAAGTATATTAAATATTTTAATTTATAGTTAAATGTAAAAAATGTTATATTATTCATATGTTTATTTTAAATAAATTAAATAATTAATAAATTTTTTTATTAATGCATTTTAGTTAATAAAATATTTTATATTTTTGTATATTTTTAAATTATTAAATAATATAATCGGGTATTTAAACGGGTAAGAGTACACGCGGGTAATTTTAAATGAGTTTAGGATAGGTAAGGGTAATGTATAAACGGATTCGGAACGTATACGAAACGGATACGGATAGCAGTTTTACTAAATTGGTTCGGGTACCATGATTTTTGCGGATACCTGACCCGTTTACATCATTAATATTAGGAACTATTTTTTTTTTTTCTGAACCAAAGTATTGTGTCATGTTAAAGAATGAAAGTATGTATATAAAATTATCTTAAAATTTTAAAATGACGGTCTATAATTGTTGAAAATCTTAAAAATGAAAGTATGTATATCGAATATTTTCTAATTAGTAAAATTGACACATTTTAGTGATTATCTTTCAATATTTAGTAAAATAAAAATATTATTTGAACAATTTTATTTAAAAAACTTTTTTATAACAAAAATAAAGTAAAACAAAAATTAAAAACACAAAAAAATAAAAATAAAAAACACGTATAGTTTCATATATTTTTAACTGATTATCTTAAGAAAAAAAAAAACAAAGGTCGTTTCACTAATAAACCCTACAAACAACACAATCTTCTTCTTCTCCAACACTAACTTTTCCTCTCCCCACTGCCGTCGACTTTTATTGGTCATCTCTGATGAATCCACATATTCCAGGACAAGGGTTAGCAGCCTCTCATCCCGCTAACCAGTTGCCTCAATCCCTGATGAACCCACATATTCCAGTTCCTTTCAATGGTTCCAATGTTAATTTACCAAATATGTTGACACCTCAGCAAGTTGGCATCTTGAATACTCTAAGCCAACTGGGTATGTCTCAGATGGGTCAGGGTCTTGTTGGGTTTCCTCCACAGGATCATGTTTCCAATTTGAGTGGCTTGCCGATGTTTTTGAATCAAGTTAATCAAGGGTTTGCCCCTAATGTTCCTAATTTGCCTCATCAGTTTATTCAGAACATGTGTCTCCCAAATTTTCAGAATCCTATGCATGGAATGCACCCTGGTGTTTCAGCACAAATGCTGAATCACTCTCAAGGTTTCCCTTTTAACGGCCAACCAAATTCCAACATTTTAGCAAATTTACTCTTTGGAGGTGGTCTGCAAATTAATCCGAATCAGCAAAACGGTGGAATCCCTTCCATGAATGTGAATGCATCAACTCCTTTGGCCACAACAACTCAGCAAGTTCCCGGGAACTCATCCGCTATGCCGCCAAGTCAGAACTCGCGGTCTCTGGGCTTCAAGAAGCAGCAGGTAACAGATGTTAACTGCACTTGGAAGTTGGAACTTGTGATGCTGCATGTGTGTGATTCAATTTTGTGTAATAAACCTCTATGCTATGTTTTCTTGCTATTTTTATGTATCTTTTGTAAAAAAAAAAAACGCTTAATAATTCTGCCTAACTTTATTATTGTCTCAAACCAATGGTTAATTAAATATTATTCTTGTTGCAGGGTGGTAATACAAAAAATGGTAGAAGTGACACTTCAAATCCGAACTGGAAACAGAGTCGAGGCAAAGGCTTCCAAAGAAATCCAAACAAGTTCATCCTTTTGCCTTACCTTTTTTGGGTACTATTTCTAAAAGATTTTCAATAATGGCTTTTCACCATATTGCCTTCAACATGTGCAGATTTCAGAAGTCACATAATCATCAGAGACACGATGTAAAGAACAAGTTTGGTTCATTTGATGGACACAAGGGAAAAGGTTGTTTTCTTGAAGCCTTTGAAGTTTGAAGTATTTTGAGTTAGGTGTAAGAACTAATTATGCAGCTTTTCAATAGGTTATTTTTCATTAGTAACCAAAGACGCGTTTAATATTTTCACTTCTATATAATGTGAGGACACATTTTATTAGTTTAATCAAGTCCATTAGCTAGAATTTTCACTATAGGTTCTGTCCGTAAAGTTTGTTGGCCTAAAGCATTGTTGTTGTGATAAATGGTGTGCACGTCCAGAGATTTTTTCAAAGGTTACTGCCAGAACTTTCTTGGAATTATTTTCTTTACCTAATTATAGATTGATTGGCATTTAGAACCTTAGTAAAAATTTTTGGTTGTCATGCTTTGAACAAATTACTGATTCTTCTCATGTGACTTCAAATTGCTTTTTTCTTTTTTTTTTTTTTGCTTCTGTAGCACTTCAATAGAAATATATTTGAATCATTTAGTTGAACGAAGCTGAGTGGACTAGCCTTCATCTTATCATGGAACCTACAGTCTGTTGTAAATGTCTTTCAGTTCTAATACTTTCCACCTGCTTTCTGTATATATTTAGGCGTTTGATTTCTGTCAATATAGGCAACCAAATTAAAATGGCTGTTGCAAACTTTAAACTACAGGCATGTAATGGTATTAGCAGTATAGCTTAGCTAATTATGTCTTTTTTTTTGTTTTTCCTTCTATTTGTCTGAAATGCTAACAGGGCAGGGCTACGAAAGGGCAGCAAAATTTGCTCATAATAACTCTAGTCAACCTAACGGAACTACAGCTACCAAGAGGTGATTCCGGCTTTGTTTTTTCGTTCTTCCACACCGAGTTTGCTTATGCAATACCTCTATGTCCAGCAAATATGCAATATTGATTTCTTAATCTTTTTGTACTTGTTTTATTTTCTTGAAACAAGGTCTCTGGCTTTGAATTATTCGGAACAAGAAATAAAACAGTGGCGTGAAGATCGCAGGAAGAATTATCCATCAAAAGCCAATGTTGAGAAGGTTTTTTTTTCCCCTGCTCTACTAGATTTAGTAAATGTTTCTTTCCATTGTTTCTGTTTGATTGATTGACCGACTGACTGCAGAAGCGAACAGAAAAGTTAAAAGACTCCAAAATCATTGATGAAGAGGCTAAATTACGACGTGAGGTACTTTATTAACCCGTGGATTATCTTATTTCATGATCCCAACATTAAAGGAGCAACATTTTGGATGAGGCTGTATCTATGAACATATGTGTGAAGGAATACTGATTTGTTCATGCATGATCCCATTTGTTGTTATGGAGGCATACATCAGCTTTCAACTTTTCTTAAATGGTAGCAATTATTCTTTTTCAGCAACTCAAGCAGATTTTAGCAAAGCAAGCAGAGTTGGGAGTTGAAGTTGCAGAAATACCAGCCCAATATCTTTCAGATTCAGAGAAACGGGTACATGAAAGGAATGATGATCTACAGCCCTTAAATAAGAAGGTAAATTTCCGGAACAGGGAGAAAAGAGGTAGACACAACAAAAGTGAGCGGTTTGTTAAGCGGCAAAAAATAGCTGAGAAGAAAGATCCATCAAACATTTCTCCCCTCAAAAAGAGAAATCCAACTCTTCTGCAGAAGCTTTTAAGTGCTGATATAAGGAGAGATCAGCATCGCTTTTTACAGGTTTTTAGGTTCATGGTGTTGAACTCTTTCTTCAAGGATTGGCCGGAGAAGCCGTTGAAGTTCCCACTGGTGTTGGTCAAAGAAGATGGACTGGAAAATGAGATCAGAGATAAACAACTGTTACATGCAGAAAAAGATGGTCTAGAATCATTGGCAGGAAAAAGTGGTGCAAATTTTACCAACAAGATGGCTAGTTATTGCGATGTCGAGGAAGATGATGACGATAATAACATTGGAAACAATGAGCATGACGCTGAAGTTAAACATAATTTCATTAAAGATGTTAATGGAGTTGAAGAAGAGGGAGAAATCATCGACTAAAGTTTTGGATGCATCTCAGCCCCCTTGATAGTATTGGGTGTTGTGGAGTCCCTTCTCTCTCTTTTCTGTCTCCTTGAAAAAATTTATTTTCTGATCGTTTGGAACGTGTGGTTGGTCATAATGATGAGTTTGAATATGATAGTGTCAAAATTAGCTCATCATGGTTCTGCAAATCTATAGGCTTTGATTCAATGGTGGAATGGAAGTTGTTTTAGGCTATTTTAAGATCTGCCACCATCCATAATTTTAAATAACATGCCAATGTTGGACACACAATCATTCTGCTTAGAATCAATAACTAGTGATTTATTGGTAACTGGTAATTTAAAATAATATATATAAATAAATAAATATATGTATATGAAAAATTATATAATTTTTAAAATTATTTAAATTTTACTGCCGGTTTGTTAGTTGAATTGGTCAGTTCATCGGTTAAATTGGCAGGTTCATTGATTTTTTATCTGTTTGATAATGGTTTATATACGCACTGGTCTGAATGGTCGAACTAGTAGTCGCTTTACTTAAGCTGTAATCAGTTTTGAACTACTGATTCCAATTTAGAATTGATGGTTCACAATCAAAGTTTAATAAACCACGGAATTGGAATTGGATCTTTTTGGTTCGGGGTGGCTTGGTTCGGATCCCGGTTTCGAACTGTCGATTCTGGTTTCGACGGTTTGGGTTTCAGTTCGAGTTCGAGTTTGATTTTCCTTCAAAAATTAACCGAACTACCAGTTTGAAACCGGAACCGAACATGGCCGATTCCGACGATTCGAAACCGACGGTTCGATTCAATTTTTACATCTCCAAGTTCACTGATTAAATATACCAATCCGATTTAATTTTAATAACACTGTTTATAATTGCGTTTGGAAAGCAAGTTTTATTTAATAAGCTGCATTGTTGCACTGATTACTTGAGTTACAAGCACGAATCATAGTATAGTCTTATCAATGTGGCATTTTATGAATCAGATGCACATAAATAATCAGAAATATAAAAAACTGTA
>CANYCX011108076.1:0-11964 GCA_948193385.1 Breynia disticha f. nivosa | reverse complement strand
TCTGCCCCTTTTTTTTAATTTATTTCTAATTTATATCATTTTTATTTTACATCAACCTTATATTAACCTTCCGTATATCTTATATAATTAACATTTTAATGTTAATTTATCGTCATTTTATTGACGAAAAATATTCAGAATATTACAATACCTCTTAGAAATCGTATCATTGAATATGTCATGATATGTTGGGTCATGTAATTTATAAATGTGTGAATGTGAATTTATAAATGCAAATACCATGGAAAGCTAGCCTAGTATTTAAGTTCTGTCAAAATACTGGAAGCACAGTCCTGGAAAAGGCTAAATAGTGGACTGAGAGAAGGTGCTCTATGCACTGAAGACCGAAGCTTTTATGTAATTTTGTAAACATGCGTTCATAAGTTAAGAATATATCACAACACTATTGAGTATAGTGTGTATAAGCCGACCAAGAGATGAAAAATGATTAAATTGAAATTGATCTCAATTTTCCTTATGTGAGACCCAGTAGCAGCCAAGAGAATTTCTACATGTTCCCTTCTTACTTTGATATTGTTATGAAGCATGTGTCATAGTGTTTAATTTGATTAGTTGTACAAATAGGCTGCACTAGCTACGAGTGGGCAAACGTTAACTCTTTGGTTAGATGCTATGACACATGGTGGATCAATAGCAAATGAGGAAGATTATTTCCAAAGATATAACTAGAGTTCATATAAAGCAGGGCCCGAATTACTGTGTCTTGTGGGAAATTTGATTAATGTGGTTAATCACTGGTTCTTGCAAGATATGTAATTAGTGTTTATGACAAAATTTCGTGAGATCAAAACGAGTTGAAATTTTTGATATTAGGAAAGTAATATAGGGAATAATCACGTTTAGCCGAAAATAGAAAATAGCGAGTAATTTTCTATTATACTTGAGCTGCTTAACCGCCAGAAGCTCATTTCGTTGAAGGTCGCATGCCCGTACTACATAAGATGGAAAAACGACCACTAAAGAGAGAATCTGCACTCGCAATCGTAATGTGAGAGTGGGAGATGAAAGGATAATTTATTCCGCCCATGACATTTTTGTTGTCGAATAAATATAATTAAGTTAAGGGACTTAATCATGATTTATTTGGTTAAAGGATTAAATTAGAAACACTTTTAGTTTAGGGACTAAAGTGTAATTGTGCGTGGAAGGGTACTTATTCTCCAATAGGTACCTCTACTTCTATATAAGCCATATTTCCTCCACATTTCTCATTCACTCCACTCTTCCACCAAAAAGGAAGAGGAGAGAAGAGATACTTCTCTTCTTCTTCAAATAACCAATAGGTGGTTATTCTCTCTCGGTGATCGGATTCCGGTGTAGGATTAGGTGCGACACATTGCCCGTATCCCGACGCGTTTGCGCCTGTGAATACAAGCGTGCCCTCAACAAGGTATCGTTCATCTTCCACAGCAGCGAACGGAATCCAGGTTTGCGTTTTATGTTTGTTTTATTTACGCTTAATTAATTATTAGTTAATTAATTAGTATTTTATATATATTTGTTATGTATATTTTTTTCTTTCAATTTTAAATATGTTTATTAATATTACCTTTTGTATAAAATAACTTATCAAAATATATTATAGTTTAAATTAATAAAATCAATACAATTATAATATAAAGCATCCCGCCGCATTGCACCGGCGCTATGACTAGTTTGACAAAATATTTCAATAACAAAATAATACAATAAAAAAATTAAGATAATGATAGAATTTAATTAATAACTATTACGACCTAACTTTTTAAAATAAATTTAAATTATTTAATGTCTCTGAAACTCTAACAATCAGCAAATAAATAAATTTAGCAATCAACAATTCAATAAATTTATCTATAAATAAATGAATGAATAGATAAATAAATACGATGTATATAAATCCATAAAAATTATTGTCTATAAAAAAAATTCAAAAGTTTATAATGATAAAAGATTTAATGAATAAATTTATTTTATTTTTTAACTATTCCTTTAAAAAATAACAAAATGATTTATAAAAACATATTATAATTTAAACTAATAAGACAAATACATATCGCACAAATACCATGATTAGTCACCAACTAATGCATTATTAGCAGTAGTTTAGGTTACGATGAACTACTCAATGAGGATATTCGAGGTTATGCTAAAGCAAATGTTTAGAAATATTTGAAATTCAATTTTTTAATCACAGTTAATACTATCAAAACAAAAGATTAATTCTACTTGTTCTGTGATTATCATTATTTTATAAGTCAAGAGGAAATAATAAAAAAATTGAACCGATCATATCTTTTGATTCATCATAAAAATTTTTCATAAAAGGGTGAATCCTCTACAAATAAATTCTTCAAGAAAAAAAGTGTTCTATCCTTTCACACAATTAAACATTTTAAATATTTCGTACATAATTTCTAAACTTTTCATACCAAATCTCTAATTTAATTTTAAATAGATTAAACTAAAATTTTCAGCTCGATTCGGTATGATTTTAATCAATTTTATCGAGCTTTGGACATCCCTAAATGCAAGTGTTGTCTTTTTATTTTTGGATCTTTATTATAGTTTTATTGTTTCTGTTATATACTCTTTTTGGCAACAATAAATATAAAAATTGATTATAAAATTTACAAAAAGATTTCCTACTTCTCCTATTAAAATATCTATTACACACAAGAAATTGATCATAAATTAATTACGAACTTTTATAAAAAAAAAAAAGAAACCTTTCCTATAAAAAAAAGCAAATTACAAATGTATATATATATAAGGAATTTTTAATAGGACTAAATTTTATCACAGCTTTAAAAGAAAGTATTACAATTAGTAATAATTCTATTACTATAAGTAAAAATGCATATAGTTTTCCTACAGCAAGATATTTAGCTACATCAGAGTTTGCACATAAGCGTTGTGGACAAGGTGAATTAGACTATTATAAAAATACACCAAAAACAATAAAAAACAAACGAACAAATTTTATTGAAAATGATACAATTTTTTATCCTTCACGGTTTCTAAATCGAGAATAGAAAAAGGATAAGATATAATAAAAAATATGAATTATCCTATAATACAAAAATTAGAAAAGATAGAATTAATAAGCGAAGATATAACTAAAAATACAGTTAAATATATCTGTAAAATACAGTTAAAAAATCCAGATATTAGAATACTTACGAATAATATAGAATATAGCCCTTTAGATATAGAAGAATTTAGAAAACAGATTCCAGAAATGTTAAAACAAAAATTAATTAGGAGATCTGAAAGTCCACATAAGACAACAACTTTATAGTTAGAAATCATTCTGAAATTAAAAGGGGAACAGCTAGAATAACGTATAACTATAAAAGATTAAATGATAATACAATATATGATGGGTATAACATTCCTAATAAAGATAGTCTTATAAATTGAATACAAGAAAAAAAGATATTTAGTAAATTTAATTTAAAAACAGGATATAATCAATTACATTTAGAAGAATGGTTTAACCCATGGACAACTTTTACTTGTTCAGAAGGACATTTCGAATCGAATGTTCTTAGTTTTGGTTTAAAAAATGCTCCAGCTATTTTTCAAAGATTTATGGATAGCATATTTTTAAAATACAATTTTTGTTTAGTTTATATAGATGATATTTTAGTAGAATCAGCTAAAGAACAAGAAGAACATCTAGAGTTAATTTTTAAAGAAATAGAAAAAATAGGAATAGTAGTATCAAAAAGAAAAATAAAACTTTTTAAAAGAAAATTTTCTTTCCTAGGATTAGAAATTGAGGATGGTAAAATAGAATTACAACCTCATATAGCAGAAAAAAAATTTATCCTTTCAGATAAATTAAATATACAGGAGTTAAAGTTGTACAGATGAGAGCTCCTAGTGAACAAGAGACACAAATAACAGGAATATTCAAGCTACAGATAAACCTCAATGATGGTCGTATATCCTACGTTATCAAAAGGCAAGTGTACCTATCGGCGCAGTAAATGGCTTTAAGAGCCCCAAGTGTTGATCCCACAGAGACAGATTACTAGCTACTCACTATTTATTATTACCTAGTCTACCAAATGTAATGAAAATTAACTAATTAATTAACTACTAATTAAACTAAAAATCAAATGAGGAAGAATAGAAAACGATGAGATTAAAAACCAATTTACTAAGACAACACTTAGATTTTGAATCCCTAAAGTTGTTTAACCATCAATTGAAATCAGAATTAGTGTAAGGTTTGTGACTAGACCGTGGTGATTCCTAAATTATATTAATCTTTCTCTCGAGGTAATTAACATCTAATATTAATTAACTTAACCTGAAATCTCTTTCTAAATTAAATTAATTAACACTGCATTAATGTTCTATGAATTACTCTATTAAGTTTGACCTTAATTCGGAGGATTTACGTCGATCTATTTCTAGATTTGCGTTCAACTCTTTTTAATTGTGAGTGATCTATCGTATATTCGATCTCTCGATTATCCCCAAAAATAATTCATAATTAAATCTCAGTCAACAAACATCTCAACACTAAAACTAAAATCAATGGTATAAAGCTATGCGGTCCCCGATTAATAACACGAATATTTTTTCGGTCCCCTAGTTTCCAATATTAGTATTATCGGTCCCCCATAGATTTAAAATTTATCACTGTTAATCCTTCTGTTAAATTAAGTTAACAGAAAGGTTGAAATATCATTTTTGCCCCGCCACGTGTGTATTAAGAGGGACCGGTAAATTAAGCAAAAAAGATTAAAGGGACTGGTAAATTATTTACTTGTTAATTTGTTAGATTAATTTAACAGAGGGATTAACAGTGGTGAATTTTTAATCTGTGGGGGACCGGTAAAACTAATATTAGAAATTCGGGGACCGAAAAATTATTCGTGGTATTACTAGGGACCGCATAGCTTTTTACCCTAAAATCAAATACCTAGTTCAACAATCAATAGTTCATCTCAACCTAAGTGTTTGGAAGAGTTTAGTTCATAATTGGAAAGAAAAACACAAAGAAGATAACAAAGAACCCGTCAACAGCAGAGAAATTCATAGAAATCTAACTGTAGTGGCCCGTCTGCTCCGTAATCCACGCTGGGCTCCGATCCAACCTTGTTCCTGGCTCTTCGTTTCCCTCGAAAACGAGTTTTTTCTCTCTAAAATAGTGATGGAATCCCCCAAAAATGGTTTGGACGTGGTTATTATGTCTCTAGACGTTGTATATCACTGGAATTCTTCTTTTTCCTTATTTTTGCGTGAAAATTCCAGAAATTCGAAATTATGTCCAATTACACGGTGACGACCGTGTAATTTCAAAATGTCCGTGTAATTTACTCTCGTCCGTGTAACTCTTTTTTTCGCGCGAATTCATTATTTTTCGTCCAAAAGTTGTTCGAATTTGATTCTTAACCTGCAAAACATTAAACAAGAGATAAATAGACTATTTCTCATGAAAAACACTCAATTTACGCTTCAAAACCATAACATTTATGCATTAAAATATACACGTTAGAGTGTTTATCACTCAACAAGACTAATATGCCAGAACAGAAGATTTTAGAATATTTTCATAATAGAATGGTTGATTTCATAAAATTCCATTACACTCCCACAATACATGATCTATTAGAACATATGGGAGAGAAATTTTTCATCATATCTAGTAATATGTCCATATTGACACGAACAGAAAAAGTATACTGTAAGATTCTTTCCACCTTAGCAAAGTTGATTAAAGAATCCTACAGAAAAGCACAGAAGAGGATCATTATACAGGAAACAAAAGTTATTAACAACAGTATAATTCTGATCTAACAATTTATGATAGTCTTGAAGATAAAATAATTATTAAACAATTTCAAGACTACCATTACAAATTTTCATGGACAAATCATAGACTGATGACAGAAGGACATTATGTACAAATTTGGACAAAAATGTACTGGCATATGCTTCTCCCTTTCAGTAGAGAAAGTGACACGATAAAAGAAACAAACATCATTAGTGAAAGATATTATGAAGGAGGATAGAGCAATGACCATGACGACATATCCCTACAAGATGACACTGACTAAAGGCTAGATAACAAACAGAATGGTGTACCTCAGTACAACTTCTTTAATTTTGAATCACATGTAAAAAGATAAAAAAGAATCATTGTACGTTTGTCTTTAGAGAAATTTTTCTGTAGATAACTTTTTCTATAGATAACTTTTCAAGTGCCAATAAAAAAATGCACATATGGCACTGTAAGATTCCTATTTTTTTTCTATAAAAGCCTAAGACTTCTCATTGTAAATCATTAGAGAGAAATATAGCAATACAAATGAGAGTTTTCTCTCATGGCCTTCTAAGCTTTTCTTTTCTGATTCCTTTGCCTATAGTATAGATAGTCCTATATCCCTAAACACTAAAATTATATCTCAGCACAGTAAAAAAAAAGAGTACTAAACCCAACCTATCTGTATATTTAAGGTAATTTATTTTAATGCAATTTATTGTTAATTTTTGTTTAAGCTTTATTTATATTAATTATTTTTAGTCAGTGTACCTGAGCCGCTTAAAATTCAGACCCTTCCCCTTATTGGTGTGTGTGTGTATATATATATATATATATATATAAAGGAGGGGTATGATTTTTCGAGTCATATTAACCGATCAAAAATAAAATATATTAACAAAAAACTTATAATAAATATTAAAATAAAATATAAACAAAATAAAAATAGATATTTAAAAATAAATATTAAAATAAAAATTAAACAAAAATATGTCCACATATCAAAGTATTAACAACAGAATTTATTAGCAAAAGGGAGGGAAGAACTTTTTTTTTAATTAGAGGGATAAACAGTGGCCTATATTAAATAGACCTTAGAATAGAAAAAAGAAGGAAATTAGAAAGTCATAGAGTGAGAACTTCAAGAATTTCTTATTGAAGATTTCTCGGTGTGTGTGTATATATATATATATATATATATATAATTAAATATTTTTCACTAACTCATTAATTTTGTTAACAACGCATTCATTGTAGTTGAACATGTAAAGTTCGCAATTGAACTTATTCAACACGACAGAATCTACTTCATGATTCACGCATTCCAATTAAATACAACACATTGAAATTCATTATGTAACAAATCATCAATTTCATCACTCACACTTTTACCCCTAAGAAACTTAAGTCATTGTTTGGATGCTTAGGGTAGAAAGGGAAGTAAAGTAAATAAGAGGTGGGGAAAAAAGTTAGGAAAGTGATAGAATATGAAGTAAAGTTTTGTTGTTTGGAACTTTTAATAAAGAAGAATGGAAGATAGTTTCAAAATTATAATAATTGTGTGAAAAATACACTAATTTATAAATTTACTCCTTTTACCCTCCAAATTGGGAGGTAAAAATGTTTAAACGAGGGAATTAAAGGAGGTTAAGGTCTTGTTTGGTATAGTTAAGTAATTTCTCGAGAAATAAGTTATTGGAGAAGTTAGTTATTGGATCAGTAAGTTACTAAGAAAGTATGATAATAATTTCCTCTATAATACCTATAATAATTTTTTATATACCTATAATACCCTTATAAAATAATAAGATTGTTATTATTTAATTTAAATAATTTTATAAAATATAAAAACTCTATAAAATTCATACATAATTTTTTATAAAAACTAATATATTATTCAATAAAATTTACTATTTTTAAAACAATTTTTTTTATTTGTGATATCAAACTTGTAAATTAATATTTTTAAAAATTAAAATAATTATTTTAATTTAAAACTAAAATATAAAATTAAAAAAATCATCATAAAATTATATTTATAATAAATATATAGTATAATTAAATGGTTAAATTAAATGAGATAATGTTAATAAAAAAGGACAAAAGTGACTTCCAACTTGGAAAGAAAAATCCTACAATTCCCCTAAGAATTTTTCTTCCCTCATATAGGAGAACTTACTTCCAAAGAGCAAAATTGAATTCCTTAGTTAATGAATACCAAACATGACTAAGGAATTAAATTCCTATATAAATAACTCCCCCTCTCCAACTTCCCCCATACTAAAACCCACTTGGTTGGGGTAAGTAAGGAAGGGAAGTTGTACTTTCTAGGGAAGTGTACAATTTTGTCTTGCTTGGTTGCATTTCTGAATTCAACTTTGCAGAAAGTCAAACTCCCTATTTTTCCTGTACAATTTTACCATTATATCCCTGAATTTATTTCATAAAATATCTAATTGGTTATTGATGAGGACAATTATGTAAATATCAATATTAATTTATAAAAAAATCAATAAACATTATCTACTTCCTGACAAATACAATTTGAAACAAACAACATTTATTCTTACTTCCTAGAAAGTTAATTCATAGGAAATACGACTTCCTAGAAAATGAACTTCCCAGAAAGTCTACTCATTCGAACCAAGTGAGACTTTTTCCCTCCTCTCTAAAAAAATTAATAAACAATTTAACTTTTAGAAATATTCACCATCCTTTCCCCTCCCTCCCTCTAAATTTAATCAAAGAAGGCCTAAAGAAATCCTATTTATCATCTGCTCACACTTTCACCGCCAAAAACCTTAAAACTATCCTATTTAACATATATTCATACTTTTACCTACTATTAATACTGCCTATAACTTATCCACATGTTATTGACAATACAACCAGCCTTGCCATCATCATACTCCTCCTACTTTCAATATAAGCCTTGAAATATCTGCTGCAATTGTCCACTTGCTTCTAATCGTAGCCCTAACATGCAATAACCATGGTCCTATAAATTGGTGCTTAGAAACAGAGAAAGGAGAACCCAAAAAACCATGAACAGAGACCTTCGTTTTAGCAAAACCAATAACAACCTACACTCACCAAAATCCACAACTCAGCAACAACAACCAACAACACAAAATAATTCAGTAACTCAAGCATTCAGAGAAATAACAAATAGAAATTGTTAGGAGTGTTTTTTCCTTCACTTCCATTCGGAATCCAACCTAAAAAAAGAACCATTAGTTTAGGAAGTAACAAAAAAAAAAGAACAAAAGAAAACCATAGACTAAAGAATCTCTTTTGCCAAACTTCTCCTTTGAAAGGTATAATCTATCTGCACGACCCTTTCACTAGTTAATTAATAAAAAAAAAGAGTTTTGTTTATTGAGATCATTTTGTAGGAGAACAAAAAGAAAGGTGGACTTTTATGGTTGTTGGATTTGATTTTTGAAAAAAAGAAACAGATGGTTGAGAGAATAGAGTGATGCTTTGGGTGTAGTTATCAATTATAGAATAAAAGGAGTGGATGTGTGTTGGTTTTAAGTTATAAAATAAAAGAGAATTGTCTTGAGATAAGTTTAAAGATTATTGTATTTGATAAAATTATTTACTGGAATGTTATAAAAGAAAAACTGTAATTTCAGTTCATATTTATGTCTGTTTCCAGATAATTATGTAAACTATTATATTTTGAGTTTGAAATGATAGGAATGCCAGTGCATATTTGTTTTTTTTGTTTATGTCAGATTCTAATTCACAATTATATGATTCATGTTTTAAAATGCAAAAATGTCATTTTTTGTTCTCTCGACATATAAACAATAATGAACAATAATGAACATTAAATATATGTATAAACATAACCTGACCTTTTGACAACTGTGAACTCAAAATCGGACATTTTCATATTTTCAAAACTTGAACTGATATAAACAGAAATGAACAAACATATCTTAGCAATTTTATCATTTCAAACACAAAATTGTTTATAGAAAATTATGCCCACAACTACATTAATGTTTTCAAATTTAAAAAATACCACCCATAATTATCCAGATTTAAAAAATGTCAACATGATGTTTTTAGTATGGATAATGGCTTATTTGACTTTTTAATTTTAAAAAATGCCCCCAGTTATCTGATACTAAAATTGAACAAAGTGGGTAGTTTTAATAGAAGAGATCATGAACCGGCAAATATCTCTTCCAAAATTGAGATTTGAGCATTTGTAGATAAAGTGAAATGATGGTGGGCATTTCTACAAATGCAATGTTATAGGGATCAATTTACACATATAGAACTATTAAAGTACCATTTTCCATAAATAACATCTTAGGAAAGAAATCTCAAAAATGCCATCTTTGGTGATTCTATTCCCTATATTACCACATATAAGTTTTTTTTATATTTTTCTATGAGTTGTCATCTTATGGTCAACTTGTAGTAGAAAAAATAAAGATGACAACAGGTTGACAAAACATTAAAACAAAAAATTTAAAAAATAAATAATCAAACCCTAATTCCCAAAATCAGTAATAATTACCGCCGTCAAATTTTGTCAAATTGAATAAAAGAACAAAGTCGACCAAAAGATGACAACAAGTTGACAATAGCTCAGCAATTAAAGCTCTATTTTTCAAACCAAAAAATGCATTATACACAGAAAAACCAAAAAAACAACAACAAGTTGACACAAAAAGAACAAAACAATGAACTCCCTCTCTCCAAATTCAAACAACACAATACACATACAGGCATTCCAATGTAAACAATCTGCCCATGAAGAAGCAACGAAGGCAAATCCGGCGGCGGCATCTTCGGCCTATGCTCATCATACAACACCGATCTTTCCACCTATTACCAATGAACAACAATCAGCAAAATTTCAACTAATAATCCACCTGAAAAAATAGGAGAAACAATTTCCACACAAATTGAAAAATAAGTCACTACACAAATGCATGAGAAAGATAATTTTCACACAGATTAAAAAAAACACTTTTCGAATATAATCAGTCGACTATCTAGTAAATACTAAATAAATTAAAATCTAATGAATAATATTCATTGAAATACTATCCAAAACTTAATACTAGCCAGTCTACAGTCATCTGCTATAGATGGTGACTGACTTTACTATTAGTGAATGGTGAACTGACTATTAGTAGATGTTGGACTGAGTGAACAGTAAGTTAAAAAAACTGACCTGTGCAGGAGTGCCCATGAGCTGGGGAGAATCAAAGAGGTCAAGAAACGACGGCGTATCGGAATTAATTGGACGCTGAAGGAGAGAGTCGGGAGTGTTCGCAGCGAGAGAGGAGAGTTTGGATAATAAAGAGTCGTTAGGGTTAATAGGAGGGAAGGGGATATTGGAGGAGGCAGAACAACGTAGTTTGAGATTCTTCTTCTGAGAGAGGGAGATAAGGAAGGTTTTCTGAAGGAGGAGACGTAGGGATAAAAGGATTGCTCTTGGCGCTGCCATGGTCGTGGTGACTGAAGAATCTACGTCACCTGTTGCATTGCCATCACTGTTGCTACTAGGTTTAAAAATACATTGAAGGCATCAAAGTAGAGGAAATTGAAGTGAATGAAACAAATAGAATAGAAATGAGAAATTAAGTTTACTTTCAGTTTTTGGAAGAAAGATGGGGAGTTTTGTCAGAGACGCGGCCTAATTCTTGGAGACGCAACCAAGCTCGAAGGCGGAAAATGGAGAAAAACATGCAGCGGGTGAAAATGTAAGAAAGAGGGGAACAGAGAAGGTGTGGGCAAATGATGTTTGAAATCTGATTTAAATATGATGTTAATTCTGGGAGAAGTTTCCCACATGTGTCAAAATAGGGAATACTTTAATCCACATGGAAAAATAGGAAAAACCAAAGTTTAGGGTGGCAGCCCATGTCCTTTATTCTGTTATACGTGGATAGTTATCTAATTTTCTGAATTATTTATTGGATTAATTACATTGTACACCATCTTTTCTTTTGTGTATATCACACTATATAAAATAATAATATAGTACATAGAATTTATATATCACTCAAAATTCGGAGATCACACAAATATATATATATATATATATATATATATATATATATATATATTGTTTTAAATTATCGTTCGACTAGTGAATCATGGGTTCGAATAATGAATCACCTACTAGTCTCTTTTTCGATTCGACAATTGTT
>CANYCX011107887.1:0-10522 GCA_948193385.1 Breynia disticha f. nivosa | reverse complement strand
GTTTCTCCAGTTTTTCAAAAACCAATCTCAACCTCTTTCGTCTTAACAACTTTAGGTTTTTCAGCCTGAACAAGTCTTGTCTAGTTCACCATCATGATGTGCCTACGTTGTTGGAAAGGGTCGAAATCGAAACGTTGATTATTGTTTTCTTAGGAAGTGACATTTCTCTCGATCTTCCTAGTATCGTCACCATCATTGCATAGTCTCTACAAGTGCATCGTTTCCAAAGTTTTTTATCCTCTGTAGCGACTTTCAGCAACTTTCCTTTGGCGAATATCATCTGCATTTGCCTAACATCATGGGCAAGTTTCTTTTGTTCCATTCTAGCTGCTTCATCTTTCTCCAACCGCCTTCTTTCAATTTCCTGAGAACGGTAGAGGAACTGAGAGCCAACGTACCAAAAGAAATCCTACTACCACATTTTTCTAGTAGACTCCTCGAATTGCACTACCATCACCACATCGCAAACTAATATGAACATTACAAACTTACTGAATACCATAAACCTTGAGTTGTCCTTTTTTATGTCAATAAATGAGAACAAAAACCTAATCAACATTTCATGTATAAGTAAATAACGCATTGTTTCCTAAAATTTAGAGAAACGTACTTCTGAGAAGATCTATCCTTAATAGAAATTGAGGTAATAGTTGATACATATACAGATAACATGTACCAGTAAAAAAAATACAATAGCTAAAGAATATTAAGTCATAAACTAAATATAAATACTCTTCAATAGTAGTATTACTTGTCTAAGTTAGTTATAGGACCTTTAAACCAATGACGAGCATCCAAGATCCACCAAGAAATTGTAATAAGAAGCAAGCCACCGACAGCAACAGGAGTGTAATTGAGTGTTTCATTGGTAATGGGGTAGGCAACCGGTAATGAGAAAAGGACTGATATGGTTGCCACCCATAGAACTGCAATCCATCCAACTAAGACACCGTAGCGGCCAAGGTTGAATGGTCCTGGGACGAAAGACCTGCGAGCCAATGCCACCCTAAAGAAGATAGGTAGTGCATATGCAATATAAAGTCCAATTGTAGCTATTGATACCATAGCCTGAAATGCCACTGTGCTCTTAAGATACTGCAAAAGATTGAAAATAATCATGTAAACATGATCAAGAAATAAAATTAACAAGATTTCTATATGATAATTGCAGAAATGACATTATCAGTATGATCCAGGAATCACAAGAACATGTATGGCACTATGATGGAGAGCGTGATTTGAATACCGTTAATGCCATGCAAAATGATATGAAAGCAGAGAGCCAGACAGCATTTATGGGGACTTCCTGCTTGTTCACTTGGTGCCAAAGTGACGAGAATGGCATGGCTCCATCCCTGGAAAATGCATAAGCCATCCTGACGAGGAATAAAAATAAATATAACTAGGTCAGCGTAACAGAACTCACCAAGGTGATTCTAGTACCCTAACAATTCAATAAGAATAAGTACCTGGAATTGCTAGTAACTGAACTCATACCACAAAAGAAAATTGCAACAGCAACCACTCCCAAGCAAACAATCCCCCCAACTCCACTGCCATATCTACTCTTGAATGCTTGATAAAATATTTCAGCAATTGCATAACCACCAGCATCATTTTTCTTACTCAACAGGTAAGGGATGTTGGTAACTGCAAATGTTATACCGACTATGTAAAACCATCCAAATATTACAGATATCCCTATTGCACTAATTATTCCTTTAGGTCCGTTCTTATCGGCATTCTTGGTTTCCTCTGTCTAACAAGAGCAATTTGAAGAAAAAAAGTGTCAGTATTTCTGTCGTTCTGACCATCCCTTTCCAAATATGAATTAAGGAGGCAATTCAGAAATGAATAACTTACCATATGAGCAGATGCATCATAACCAGTAAGTGTATACTGACTCATCAGAAGTCCCAAAACGAAGATGTAAGGTTTACTGCTGATTCCATCCCCATTATCAGTGTTGAAATGAGTGAAAACAAACTTGGCACTAGCCCGTTCAGTCGCAACAGTAGGAATGAGGATTGTAAGAACCAGAACTCCTGCAAATTCCAGGAATTCATAATAAATTCCACAAAGGGCTTGGAGAAAAAGAATCATGGAAAAAAGAAGCTCCAGTGAGAATTTGTTTTACCAAGAAGATTCCAGGCCGCAGCCAACTGACCAAAAAAAGATAATACTGAAATTGGTAGACTATTCAGGATAGCATGTAATATTAAAATTCCTCCATGCATAGCAATGACTACATATTTTGATGCCTCGTAACCTCCCGCATTTTTCCCACCAGTGCTTAGAAGAATAATGACTGAAATCAGTTGCGCGAGTGAGAAATCTACACTTGTTGTGACTGCCCACTGCATATGAAAAAGGTAGATGTTGTTGTTAGAGGTTGCGGAAGATAAATTTAGTTCCTGAAGAACCGAATGTCGCTAGGCAAATGCTACCAGAGTCCAACATGGATTCACAAGTATACCTGACCAACAATGTTGAACCTACAGCAAATGAACCTTGTATCAGAATGTGACAAGAAAGTCAGAACATGCATGTGAATTCATCATTTTCCTCGTAATTAATCAAATTAACTTGCAGTAAAATGGAGCTTTGTGTGAGCAACAGAAACTGGGTTGCATGTGACATTCTAATTTTCCACTCTGCAAACAAATTAATACTCTGTGAAGATCTATTGATAATTTCATCAAACATTTTGCAGCACCACTAATCACCAGTACAAGGAGTGTTTTTGCTCGTGTTTTATTGAGAAAGAACATACTACATAGCACTACTTGGGCAACTTCTGATGCGACTAAAAAGTATGCCAAGGCAGCTTAGGTATTGCTTTGTAATCTATTTAATTTATAATCCACAATATAATTTTATCATCTACCATTAAATCCCCCACAATCAACATTCAAGCAGTGTAACATTAAGCAAAAGACTAGAGATTCAGGTTTCCTACTACAGAGGTCTAAATTTATCAAAGCTATAGAAATAAAAAGCCAGAACTACGAAGCCACTATCTCAATCAGAAATCTAGAACTGATAGTACACCTGGTTGAACTAACAGCGTCGGAACATAGACATTAAAAAAAGGAAAGAAAAGATTACCAGCCAGTAAGCCAAGAGGCAAAAGGAGCCCAACGAGGGCCAGCAAGTTTTGCACTCCAAAAATAAAGTCCACCAGAAGTTGGATATGAAGAGCATATTTCAGCCATTGCAAACCCAACTAACATAGTGAAGCCACCAGCTATAAACCACCCATACTGCAACGAAACCGGCCCTCCAAAACTCAAACCAGTGTTATACAGAGTGGTTATCCCAGTCAATACTGATATGATCGAGAAGGAGAATGCAAAGTTGGAGAACATCCTGAACAAAAAACAAAATAATCCAACCAGACCCTTTTCACTGCTCCATCTTTAAAGCTAAGAATTAAAGAAATGAAAAGATATGGGTTGATGCGGGAATTTACGAAAGATCACGCTTTAGCTCTTGCTTGTATCCTAACTCCTTAAGCCGTGTTGTACCAGAGTCGACTAAAACGATCCCGTTTTGGCTTGATGATGGTAGAATCATGATGTCGTCGTCTCTACCATAAACCGTCTTGACAAAAACGAAAGAAAATACGGAAAACCAGGATTTATATACTTACTCTCAGTGTGTTTTATGCGATGGTTGACTGTTGTTGGTTTTGATTTTTGTTTGTGTAGATGAAGTGAAAATGCAACGATGAATGAGGATCAAGATTCCGATGGAATGTTGGAAAGTCAAATGAAAAGTTACTGTGTTGTATGCTTTTGAAGATGGCAGCCAGTACGAACGTGGATGTATTCATTTGCCACCAAATTTTAATACAAATTTCCGTTTTCGTTTTGTACACTCTCGGCTTATGACATTTAGACCCATATGGCTAACACAATAAGTGTGAATGAGGCATTGGAGGAGGACATAACTCTGTCCAATTGGAACTTCACTAGCAATAATTATTGTGGACTGATGATCCAAAATTTCTATTTGGGACCACTTTTCCACAATACATATCAATTCACATAAGCTTTGCTTGTACTTATTATTTTTTTTCCCACACACCAGCATATATATTAAACTGTCCCTTCGACACTCTTATTTCCTTGAATAATATTTAATAAGCTAAAGTTTGAATTTGAACTTTATTTTTAAAATTTTTATCACTATTTCACTGTTCATTGTTTTTTACTTATCAACTGAATATTTATGTACATTTAAAGTACACAAATTTCAAAACAAGTCAAGACAATATATATATATATATATATATTATTCAAAAGAGTCAAATTGAAATTGAAAGTTGAGAATGCAATAACTGCAAAATTTTAGTAATCCATTCAAGCTCATGTGAATAAGTTTAAAACAAGTTTTTGTGATCAGGCAAAAGATTCTTTCATTATCATTCATGATAAAGGGCAAAATCCAGCCTGGCATAGTACAATTCTAACCTCTACGTTCCGGTTTATCCCGCAACTCCCTAACTAGAAGTTTATAACAATTTGAAAGATATAAAATGAGGAATGGGAATCGGTCCAACATTTAAACATGGATATTCTAACAAAAGTCGTCGTTTTCAACTTTTGATTTGAAAGGATAAAGTTCAAGAGCTTTTTTCTATCAATTAAATAGATTTTCACACAGGTGTCTGCAAATTGCAATTTTGGGGCCAAAAACTGCAGTCAGGTCCACATTATCTGCCACCAACTGGAAGCTATAAATATGATTTCCTTTAGACAAGGAGCAAGAAATATGTTTGATCACATCATCATCATTCATGTTAATCATGGTTGAGGGATAAATCCATACGAATCAATGTATTAATTTACACAAATAATAATCATTTAGAATATTAATGCCAGCAAACGTGAAATTAGGCTAATGTAGGTGCTGGCATCTATTTATACAAATAATTTTCTTAATTTTTATTAATTTATACAAATAATTTCATGTTTGTAATTCGTATCAATATATAGTCACCAATCCACAATTCATTATTGGAAAATGTAAATTTTCGTGAGTTACGAATTTTCTAAACATGTTATATAATAGAGAAAATTACTTTTTTATACACATCTAGACATTTGTAATGGTGGTGGCAATGTGGGTGTGACAGATAAGATTTCTAAAATTTATGATGTGCACATTAAAAAATGATAATAAGTAGACAATATTTAGATATTTATTAAAATTGTATGAACACTAAAATAACAACTAAAAAAATTATTGTCAAATTTTTGTGAACTTGTTAAAAATTGTAGAAAAAATATTTAGATGACAATTAGTTAATAGTAATTGTAAATAATATCTTTTGTTGACAATGTGTTTTGAAATTTTTCTTTTGAATTTTGTGAAATTATTTCGTTAACTTAATGTCTATTTTTGTCAATTTTGTTAAATGTTTTTTGTTTATTGTCAACTATTGTCTACGTTATTATTAACTTGTTCACAATATGTTGACAAGATGTAGTTGACATTGTAACTCCCCGAAAATTCAACGAAGAAATTACGAGAGTTCGGTGGAAAAATGCCCAAGGTTCTGTCCGAAACGGCCTAGGAACGGCCAGCCAGGCCGTTCCATAACCGTTTCTTATCCTAGGTCGTGTGAAACGGCCTATGGGAACGGCCTCATGGTCGTTTCCCATGGCCGTTTGGCATTTTCTGGCAAGTTAAAAATTTAAGACGGGAGTTATGTCGGGGAGAGAGAAAAGAAAGGGGTATTCGACCTAAGACCCTCCCAAACCGTCCCAAACCTTTCCTACACCTTCAAACCCCAATCCTAAGGCTTTCCCACCTAAAATCTACCAAGAAACACCCACATTCCATCAATTATTCCCCTCTCCATTGTTTTCTCTGCACATTTGGGTTGAAGGGAAGAACAAGGTGAGTAATTCCTCTTGCAATCTGAACGAATGGGTAAAAATAGGTGCATTGTATGGTGTTTTGTAAGGTTTTTGTTGTATAACATGAATCTACAAGCCTTTAACCTTGAAACCTAGATTTTTGTTAGGATTAAAGAGTTAGGGTTTGTGAGAAAATGGGTGTTTGGTAGAAATAAGAGTAAGGGTAGGAAATTTAACTTGAATTCGTGAATAATGCGTAGAATGTGGTTATATTGTGTGTAGGAGTATATTGTTCACATTTTTATGAGAACGAAATAATGGAATGCGCTATACCTTGTAAACGCATGAAAACTTGTTAAAGGATTGGAGTTGACAATGAGAACATAATTATGCTTGAAAAGATGTGCAATACTGAGTGTCGTGTGTATATGATTATGCTTTGGATAGCATTAATTGATTGATTATGGATTGGACTATAATTATTTGACAATGAGCTCGAAAAATACATTGCATGTTTGCGAATTGTTGTCAAGTGAATTGGCAGAGGTGAAGAGTTAACCTTGTAAAGTAAAAATACTACAACTAGTGTTGGAATTTGCATGATAATTAGGCACTCTGACTGACATCATTTTTTGTACGAAAATGTGTGCAACAAATGAATTGCCTGAGTGAGATGTGAGAACTTGGGAGAAAACCTAAGTAGCTAATGAAAGGTGAGAATTTAGATAACGAAGTAAATCTATCATTGGAAATCGATAGTGAATATCTGAGAGAAAATTCAAATGAAGGAAATCATCAAAAGTGACACTTGTTGATTCTATTGAGTGAATACAAAGAAATAAAATGGTTAAGAGTACCAATTGTAATGATATTGGGAGTCTACGGTGAAATATATTGAGGTTTGAACTGTGAATGTGATTCATTTAGGTTGCTATCGCTCGTTCTTTCGCTTGATGTGATGAATGCTACCTATTATGTGTTTATGATGAATACAAAGTGACCTTATAATGAGAATGGTTTTATATGTATGCTTTCTTGACGTGATGAATGCTACATATTATGTGTTTATGATCTTTGTGATGAAAGGAAGGTGTATGCTTGATAACCATATTGTTGAGAAATGGTTAATTGTACTAAGGGTTTCTTGAAGAAACATTATGGCAAGATGGTGAATGTAACTTTGAATGCTTGAACTTACATTGTGGCATGGGATAATGGCATAGCAAGAGCATTATTGTATGTTCATGTTTTGCACAAATGATATGGAGCTTCGGCTCACAATGGAACTTCGGTTCACAATGGAACTTTGGTTCACAATGGAGCTTCGGCTAAAAAATGGAGCTTCGGCTCACAAATGGAGCTTCGGCTCACAATGGAACTTCAGTTCATAATGGAACTTCGGTTCACAATGGAACTTGGGTTCACAATGGAGCTCTGGCTCACAAATGGAGCTTCGGCTCACAAATGAGGAAGAGAGTGGACTCTCTCTTACAATAGGGCTCCGGAGCACATGCATTCTGTGTGGAATTGCATTAACATATTCATAAATGCATTCACTCATTGTTTAGCATTGATGTTTATGCGAGAGAATTTGGAAGCTTGAAAGGCCTAAATGAATATATGTGTTCATAGGATTGAATACGAAAATTGTGTATGTGAATATGATTATGGATTGAATAGGTTGAAAGTATGTATATGGATGAATGTATGAAATGATGAATGATGTGTACTTTGAGGTTTATGATTGTGGTTTTGGTCCTCAAAGAGTATGTTGATCACATGGTGAAGGTTAATGCTAAAAAAGTTACAGTGGCTTGCTATGAGGTTGTATGTTTTGTGTATATGTATGAGTTGTGTAAATGGTGTTTTGATCTTGTGTGGATGGTTAAGAAGTTTGTTTTGATTGTGATTTAGTGTGCTATTTATGTGTTAATGGATAAGTTTGATGATTTGGATGTATTGGAAGGTTGTAAGAGAGTCCTGATGGTGGATTGGTATGCTAAGTGTGAAATGATAAGTGTATGTGTAAGGAAAGACTTGGAAATTCGAATAGAATTGTCCTAGAACTATATAACGTACGTTATTTAGAATAATAACGTACGTTAATACCATTAAACCTACATTAATCACATATTAGCATACGTTATTCATACTGCAGATCAGGGGAAGAATAACGTACGTTGCCTAGGGTATAAAGCTACATTATTCTACCCAGAAAACCTAATTTTTACCTGAATAATATACCCATGCATATCTAAAGTATGCTAATGATTTAGGATGATTTTCTTAGCGAGTAAACACTTGAGATGAATGAGTAAACACATAAATAACTCGTTTGTGACATGGTTGTGGTGAGCCATTAGGGAGGTTAGGACGTGGAGGCCGAAGACTCCCGTACACCCCAGCTTTAATAACACTAGGGGATCACTTATAGAGTATATTTTATATACTCACCCGTGTTTTCTGTTGATTTGTGTGCAGAGTGACATGTATCAGGGACGGGACTACGTGATCGGCGAGGCTGAGCGGTGCAATACTGAAGGTCGAGCTCCTAGTTGTTTGGGTCGTGTGTATGCTTATATATGTATGTATAGATTAGCATAGATGGGTTTTATAAACATGTCATTCTAAATATTTTTCCACAGCTTCTGCATTTCAAACTATTATTGATGTAAGATTTGTATTGATAGGTTTGGAAACCAGTTATCCATTTTCTCTCTCTTGCTTAACTTAACTGTTTTAAAAAATGGTGCAAAAAAAATTTGTATTTATTCAAAAATGAACTTTGCAAAAATTGGCATCACATTGATATTTATGAATTGTTTAATTGATTAATATTTATGAATAAAATATATAATGAGCAAGTATGGCTAATTGTTATTAGCAGATATATAGCAGAATTGTGAAAAGCCTAGGTTTAGAGAGGACTATACCATTAGATTGAAACTATGCCAAAAAATCTCTAGTACTAACATTATAGGATTACATATTCATGGTTTTTATTTAATTAGTGTTGCTTTAAGAACAATTAATTGTATTTTTTATCATTTGTTTTTAGTAGTTATATTTTGGAGTTGTAAAATCCTAGGTTTAAGAAAGATAAATCAATATATTTTAAGGTTTAGTTGGATAGAAATATACCATTTAACCTTGATGTGTTCCATGAAATGCCTAAATGACTAATTCTCTTGTCTAGTTTTTTGTATCACAAAATTAGAAAAATTTCTAGTCTTAAAGACTCAATTAAAAGCATCTCGAAAGGGACTTTTAATTGACATTAGAGCTTAACACTGTCATTAAACTCAAATCATTATGTAACCAAGTGTGATTTATATTGAAATCTAGAAGAGCCCAATACCTTTATTCACATTTTGTCAATGTTTACCTTTTCTTGTCTTTACATTTCTTTATTTAAAGTAGAACTAAAATGCCAGATTGAATGTTTATTGGTTTCATTTATTTTATTCTTTCCACCAAATCAATTTAAATTTGAGAGATTCGATTCTCCCTATTGCGCTTACTAGACATTGGTTAGGCATGACTTGAAACATGGTTATGGACTATAACAACAACTATCAACCTAACTCAAAGAATTCAAAATATCAGAGTCATACGCTTTTAATATGACTTCAGTCAAGGCTAGTGCATACAACTACTCGTCTCAGAGTGACTCGAGCATACCTCAACATGATTAGAGCATATCTCATCCTGACTCAAGCCATAACCCAAATCTATAGCCTAGAATCTCCACTTGAATTGAGCATGCCTCGATGTGACTCGAGTCAATGGCCCAGACCTAATGTGATGTGTCTTAGCATGAATCGATTCATGGCTTGGGCCTACCCTGATGTAACTTAGTCTGACTCAAGCATGCCTCAACTTAACTCTAGCATGTCCCATCATAACTCGGGTCATGTCATGTGACTACTATGGCTCATCTCGGTGACTCAAGCATGCCTCAACATGACTTGAGTGTGCCTTGGCATTACTCAAGTTATAAGATTGGCCTCCCATAACGTATCTCAGTCTCCCTTGATCATGCCTCGATGACGCAAGAGCACATCTCAAGTCATGGTCGAGGGCTATTTGACGATTTCTAGCAAGTGCACTAGATCAGTATAACTTTATCGAGAAAGTATGCCTCCAGGGATCAGTTATCTCAAGAAAAGAAGTATTTAAATTTATTCAATGTCGTAAAGAAAATAAAAGAAATTAATAAGCATAAAGTATATTTTTTTTCTTTTGATTTGAATAAGGAAATGTAAAGATAAGCAACTAAAAATAAAGATTCAACAACGAACTAAATGTTTAGGCTTTCCTAGACTTCAATGGACATTATACTTTGTTAATGTTTCGACGTTAATGATGGTGTTCTTACACTACCATCAATTAAGAGTCCCGTTTGAGATTCTCATAATTGTGTTCTTAAACATAGCAAGTGTTCTACTTTTGTGATACGCTAAACCATGGAATGAAATAGTCACTTAGGTATTTCATCAAACATGTTATAGTCATTTGGTATATTTCTTGTAACGCCCTCCATTTTTAAGAATTTTACAAAATTATAAATTATTTCGGTAAATATGCGAATAAAATTTTCGCGAATTATAATTAATTATTAAATGATAGAAATGTGTGGAAGGTATTAAGAATGA
>CANYCX011107679.1:0-11898 GCA_948193385.1 Breynia disticha f. nivosa | reverse complement strand
TTTGTTTTAAAATGCGCAGGTCGTTGAGAGTTGCCAGTGGACCGGAGTTTACAGTGATCTTGCACCAGACTTGCTGACGTCAGAGGTGGAGCTCCATTGTCATTTGTGTACTGTTTTCAAATTGATGATTTGAACTTATTGAATGATGTAATAAGTGTGTTTGGATTTATTTTCAAACGTTTTAATTGCTTCCGCTGAAATTTCAAAACTTGGATTATGTTTTATATGGTTGATTTTAATTTGGGGCCCGAGTATGTTTTTATGAAAAATTGTATCTCCTATAATCTGTATATATGATTTAACTCTGATATTATTATTATTTTATAATTATTCTATAATATCATTAATTGAAAAGAAAACGGGATTTAATTTTTGAGGGTCACAGCTAGAGCATGAACCGTCCTGTAACACTAGAATAGAAACTTTGGATGCGACTCATAACATGAGGCGTGCATGTGGGCATACGTGAAAAAGGTAGGGAAAGGGTTCAACATAGGCCTTAGCACAGTCGTGTTGAGCATCAACGACCAAAGAAAAGAAATAATGCATAAAACAGAAGCCAAAAACCCTTTTGTGTCTTAAGAGCAGTCACACCACCAAAACACACCCAAACCCTAAGCCAACATTCTTGGACAAATTTTTAAGGAGAAAGAGCGAATTTCTCTTGATTTTAAGCTAGGTAACCTTACTAAACTTCTTTGATATGAATGACCTTGAGAGATGTATGTTGCACGTGATGGTTAGGGTTAGGAATGTGAGTGAAGATGGTCAAAACTATCTAAGCTTAGTAAAGTTGATATTGGTGGAAATAGTAGAAGGAGGTGTTGGTAATGGTAAAGGGAGAGGGTTATGGTGGAAGAGGGTACAGGAAGAGTGTGTAAGAGGAGGATTTTGAGTAGGTTTTGTTTCAAAGTAGGGTAAGAGTTGTGAGGGACAAGGATTTAGGGATGAAAGGATGGATATGAACTATAAGTTATGGGAAAACTAGGGATTTGAGGGTTAGAACACTATAAGGTTAATTGAGAGCAAGAATAATAAAATGAATTACTAACTAGAATTTTAAAATGGGTTGTGTAGGAGGTAAGAACTGGGAACAAAACTGAGGTTAAGTATTAAGCAGACGACTTCACAAACTTGAGGTAAGTGAATCAAATTTACACTTACCTTAGTATGTCTACTATTTGTATGGTTAAATTTATGTGGATTAAATATTAAATAAGTGTTGTATTGTATTTAATTGAAATGTAACTATTGGTTATCATAAAATGTGTTAGCTAGACTTATTAAGTGGAGACTTTGTATGGATGATTAAAGTAAATTGTTATTTGGTATGATGAAAATGTGGTGTTGATTTTAAGATTATGAGCTTGTGAGTTTTATGGCTTAATTGTGAAACTTGTGTTGATATATGGATTGATTGATATGTCTTGTTAAAATGAGAATGCTTTTGTGCAAGTGCAATTGCATCATATTGGCATAATCATGATCACTCATTTTGTATGTGGGGAGGAATGTAAAAAAGGGGGATTAGCCTATGAGGGATCGAAAGTTCCCCAAAGAAAGGAGGATTAGCCCAAAATCGAGTGGGAGCTCAGAAAGAACAAAGGTGAATAGCCCAAACTGGGAACGAGAGCTCCACGCTAAAGTAAAAGAGGGATTAACCCAATGAGTGTGCATTTTGAGTATGTGCATTATTATTCATAAATTTGGTTGTATTTGTATTTAATGAATTATTGTTGAGTAGTTGTGTTAAGTGATGATGTTATGTAATCTTTAAAAATGTTGAGTATGAGAGCTAATGCTGATTTTGTGGTCTTAATGAGATTGGTGATATGACAAGTGGGGAACACTTTATTTATGGTATTTGAGAATTGTTATGCGATGTGAGTACCTTAGTATGCAAATTTTGAACAAAGGAGAGGAGCAAACAATGGTAAGTGGAAGGGCAAAAGCCCAACAAGGCCCCTGTGCTCACTCGCACAGTCCTCGTGCTCACTCGCACAGTCCCCATGCTCATTCATATATTCCCCGTGCCCAACTATTGCAATCCAGAATTCTAGCATGTCCATGTGCTGTCAAGCACGACCCCCATTCCTAAACACTGTAACCTCCAGTACCCTAGCACGACCCCAAGCCTAACCACATAGCTCATGGTGAGAACGTTTTGCAAATGCCCTATGTAGTGAGCGTGTCCTTTCACACAGCCAATGCTGCTTTAAAGAACTAAGATTGTACATCAAGGAATTGTAAATACCTATCTTTCATAACTCACCTAAGCTCAAAAGAATAATTAATTATACAATATATAACTTGGTAAGTATAGTCATAGGTTCACTTACTGAGTTTAATACTCACATAAGTTGTTGGTTGTGTGTAGATTGTTAACAAGTTTCCTTTTTATAGCAGACTTCAGTGGGCAGAAAAGTGCAAGAGAGACAAATAGGTCAATAGCTCCTCTAGACATTTTGTAGCATTACATTTGGGATGCATTTATTTCCAACTCATGTTGGCTATTAGTTTCATTTTCTAAACTATTTTGTCATACGTTCTCTGCTCAGTGATAGTTGTTTTCAAAATGTGCATATTATGTTCTGAGAGGTATACTATCATATCGCATGGAAATGGTCATTTGGTTTTGGAAAATTTAGCATCTGAATTCTTTGGGGACTTCTAAATATTTTCAAAATCGTTTTATCAAATTTATAAAAGATGATTAAGTGAACGTGGGTGCTACATTTAGTGGTATTAGAGTAGGGATTAGATTCCTTGTGGATTGTGTATAAAAAGTGTTTTCATAACATCTTGTTTTATGAAATAAAGGGGGTTTAGAAGATGATTTACAATAGGATTGAGCCGATCGATGACATTTTTCATAATCCACCTGAGTCTCAAGAATCGGTGCAAGGGTGGGGTCCCACCCTAATACTCGAAGGGCTGTCAGCAAATGCTATCGTACCATCAGTCGATGCTGCTTATGTTCAGTTATATGAGATGATGAAAAGGATGCTTTTGGAATGAGGGGGTCAATTGAGAATGAACATAGGCCTAAATTTTGAGAAGGTTCATAAGCAAAAACCAAAGTCATTTGAGTGCACCACCTATCGGGTTGAGGCAGAGGAGTGCCTTTGACAAATAGAGCGGATATTGAAATGGATACGATGCACTCTCGAGCAAAAGTTGAGGTATACTAACTTATTACTGGAGTAGGATGCTTGGAATTGGTAGGAGGTAGTTCCTGGAAGCCAGGATGAACCACTTACTCTCACTTGAACCAACTTCCAGAGGGAGTTTGCTAATAAGTACACCCCACTGATGTATCAGAGCAAGAAGAAGGTTGAGTTCCTATAGCTCAAATAAAGGGAAATGACTCTGGAAGGGGATGAGGTAATATTTTTGAGGTTGTTGTACTATACACCGATGAATTGGCCACTGATCTAATAAAGAGGGACAGGTTCAAGCAGGGGTTGAGGTGCAACATTCTCACTAGGATGGTTGTGAATGTGTTTTTATAGTGAAGAACTAAGTCATTTAGTGATATCAGAGCAAAGATTAGATTCCCACTGACCAGTTTACTAAAATAAAGATGTATCTATTCAGTGGAATGAACAGTACCAACAAAATATTAATGAATTAAAGTATAGATTAACTATAACTCTACTTCTTATAATACCTATGAACATAGGAGGATTTATGAATTATAGTGATGCTTCATAGTGATGCCTAAAAATCCATTTTCGTATTTAATAATTTTCTAAATAATTCCTTTCCTATTTAACTCTTTTGAATGAAAACCTTACAATTTTTTTGCAATTATGAATAGTTGTCCACTAACATTATAGCCCGAGCATACGACTGTATAGGGATAAAAGTAAAATGTGATTAAAAGCTAAAACGTTCAACTAAAACCTTTACAACCATATATGGGGTTTTCAAAAACATGAAATCATTTTACAAAACCTTCTATCTTTGCACCATCGACCCCATATGTTGAACCTTACGCCAATCTACTAAAACACAAGATAATAAAAAATACAGTTGGATATTGTATACGACTGGTGGATATTCATGATATGCTTACATATGCCATTCATACAGATTACATAAAATAATACAAATTATACAAATTCATATGGATTATAGATTTAGTGAAATAAGAATTAATTTCGATTATATGATAAGTATACAGAATCCAAATTACAAGCATAGTGAAATGGAAATGAATACAATTTATATGTTTATATAATAACATATGCGTTCACTCATGCATATATATAACTTTCAAAATTTTAGTTTCAGTTAAAGATTTAAATTGATAAAGTAGTTATGAAATGATTACTCAGTGAGCTCGCAACTTAGCAATGTGCAATTTGTATATGTTTATTTCAGGTTTAGGTAGATAGCTAGAAGCTAATTTTTGGAGTTTATGCGCTCCTCACCACTCTCTACACCAAAAAATGTTTACATGTAGATATATACATACGGATGTTTGCATGTTATGTGTGTGATATGATTATATGATATATGACAGGATCATATAAAGATATTCATATAGTATATTAGGTTGATTTGTATGTTGATAATCAACACGTATATATGTTAGACTTTGAGTTTATGCTATATGATATAAGATATAAGTTTGATTGATTTTGGGTTGATATTTGATTGATATATAGATATACAGTAGTTGTACACAGCCTGTGCCTAACAACATAGGCACTATATTGCAGTTGAACAAGGGGCGTGCTAGTATCACACGGGTCCATGCCCATAGGACGTGTTATGCCAACAAAGGCTATGTTTCAAACCGTGCTTCAGGCTGTGTTGTATACTATTATATGTTAAAATGTTGTGTAATTAATAAATTAAATAGCAAAAATAATAATATATAATTTTTTTTGTTATTTAGTATTACAAGTTAATAGAAAGGTTAATAGATGATTAATAGGTTAATTAGTTTAGGATTACAGAGACCACCTTAACTAGTATTAACTAAGGTAGGGGTCGAGTAGGTATATCAAGTTCAAGTTTTAAAAGAGGTAGAGGAGTTGTAGGTACTCAAGCATGGGAGTAGGCCAGAGTATTTGCTATGTCTAGATAGGAAGCTGTAAATGCCCCAGATGATATCACTGGTAAGTTATATTTATTTGATATTATTTTTTACGTGCTTATAATCATTGCTCAATATTAATTTAGTACGCCCAGAATAATACATATTGTGAAAATAAAACCAGAACCATTAACCTAAAGCTTAGGAGACCATACTCCTTTGGGTGAAATAATGTCGGTATATATAGTATATAAAATCTGTGTAATAAAGATTCAAAATGTAGAATTGACAACCAATATAATCCTATTAGATTTAACTGAATTTGATATCATACTAGGAATGGATTGGTTAGCCCAACACAGAAGGAAAGTAGATTTTTATGCAAAAGAAGTAATAATTGAATCAGAAGGACAAGATGAAGGAGTATTTTATGGAGAAAGAAAGATAGTGCCAAGTTATTTAGTATCAGCTAAGCAAGCCTTTAAGATGATCCAAAATAGATATAAAACTTATTTTGCCTATGTAGTTGATAAGAAAACAACATATGATAATGTAAAAGGAATACCAATAGTAGAACATTATCCACATGTATTTTTAGAAGATCTCACAAGATTACTACATGATAGATAGACAGAATTCACTATTGAGTTAATTCTTGGAATGACACTCATATTTGTACTATAACCATATAGAATCACACCAACTGAACTGCAAGAATTAGAGAAGCAGTTACAAGAGTTATCTGATAGAGGCTTTATACAAACGAGTGTTTTGCCTTGGGGAGGACCGATATCATTTGTAAAAAAGAAAGATGGAACCATTAGGTTGTGTATTGATTATAAAAAATTAAATTATGTAACAATTAAGAACAAATATCCATTACCTTAGATAAATGATCCATTAGATCAGTTGCAGGGTGCCACGATATTTTCAAAGATTGACCTAAGATCTGGCTATCATCAATTGAAACTAACTCATGAAGATACTCCAAAGACTACTTTTTGTATCCAGTATGGTCATTATGAGTTTTCAGTTATGCCATTTGGTTTGACCAATGTTCTAGAGGTATTTATGACACTAATGAATAAAATATTCCAATCTTTCCTCGATCAGTTTGTGATTGTTTTCATAGATGATATACTGATACATTCAAGGAATCGAAGAACAAAATGAACATTTACGAATAGTATTGCTGACATTTAGAGAAAAACAATTATACACAAAACTTAGCAAATGTGAGTTTTGGTTAGATCGCGCAGTCTTTTTAGGACACATGATTTTTAGACAAAGGATATCAATAGATCCAAAGAAAATCAAAGCAGTGCTAAATTAGGAGCCTCCTAAAGTAGTCACAGAGGTATGTAGTTTTTTTTAAAATGGCTGGTTATTATCATATATTTGTATAAGGATTCTCAATAATAACAGCTTCACTAATGCAGTTGCTTAGAAAGAATGTGCTAATTTAGTGGAATGAACAATGTTATTGGAGCTTTGATGAATTAAAATATAGGTTAACCACAACTCCAGTCCTTACGATTCCTTCGAGCAGAGGAGGATTTGTCATCTATAGTGATGCTTCATATCAATGATTAGGCTGTGTGCTTATGCAAAATGGAAAATTTATTCCATATGCTTCTAGACAACTCAGACCATTTGAGACAGACTATGTAGTACATGATTTAGAACTTACTAACATAGTGTTTGCTTTTAATATATGGAGACATTATCTATATGGAGAGACATTTCAGATTTATATTGATCATAAAATTCTAAAATACTTGATGACCCAAAAAGAGCTAAACATGAGATAGAGAAGATGGTTAGAGTTATTAAAAGATTATGATTACACAATTGGGTACCATCCAGGAAAAGTGAATGTGGTTGTTGATGCACTCAACAAGAAATCCAGTGTTGATTTATCTAGTTTGCAGTTAAACCCTATGACTGATTTGATAGCTCTTTGAAGTTTGAATGTAAAACTAGAGATAGTCGAATTGGGAGTGATAGTTGGAACATTAGTTATTAAACTGATGTTATTACAAAAGATACAAGCAACATAAGAGTCAGATGTTGAGTGCATAAAGATAATTGAACAGATTGATCAGGGTGTTGATATATCATTTTAGTTGGTGGATGAATTGATAATGATGGGATCTAGAGTATGTTTACTAGGTATAAATAGGACTAGATAAGGGATATTGGATGAAGAACATAATGCTCCATATACTATGTATCCAGGAATGATAAAAATGTACCATACTTTGAAACAACACTATTGGTGGCCAAATATCAAGAAAGATGTAGCAGAGTTTGTGTCTAGATGTTTAGTATGCCAAAAAGTGAAAGTTGAACATCGGACATCAATAAGTAAACTTCAATCATTGCATATACTTGTCTGGAAATAGGAAAGAATTACTATGGATTTTGTGATAGGATTACCGAGAACACAAAGTGGAAAAGATGCAGCCTAGTTAGTTATTGATAGATTTACTAAACCTGCACATTTTTACCTATTAGAGTTAGAATATTTATGGAATAATTAGCCGAGTTGTATATTCAAGAGATATTCTGACCACATGGTGTTCCTATATTCTTAGTATCAAACAAAGATCCAAGGTTTACCTTCAGATTTTAATAGACATTGTAGAATGCTTTAGTTACTAAACTGAACTTTAGTGCTACTTTCCATCCACAAACGGGTGAACAAACTGAAAGAACTATTAAAACATTAGAAGAGATGCTATGATCTAATGTTTTGGAGTTTCAAATTTGTTGGGATCGATATATACCACTAATAGAGTTTGCTTATAGCAATCAATATCATAGCAGTATTGCTATGGAACTGTACGAATCTCTATACAGATGAAAAATGTAGAACTCTAGTATACTAGGATAGAGAAGGGGCAAAAATATTTGAAGGACCTAAACTAGTGCAAGAAACAATGGAAAAAGTAGAATTGATCAAAAGTAAGTTGAAAGTTACATAAGACAAATAAAAGAGTTATTATGACCAACACAAAAGAGAAATGGAATATGACATTGGTGAAAAGGTCTTTTTGAAAATATCGCCACAGAATGGAACAATGAGGTTTGGAACCAATGGAAAATTGAACCCTAGATACATTGGAAAGTATGAGATTATAGAGAGGATTGGTCCATTAGCCTATAAATTGTCCTTGCCTAAAAATTTAGCTTAGATTCATAATGTGTTTCATGTGAGTATGCTTAGAAGGTATAGATTTGATCCCACACATGTTATTCCGTAATTAGAAGTGTAGTTAGTAGGAAAATTAACTTATACTAATGAACCAGTGCAGATTCTGGATCATATAATTAAATAGCTAAGAACTAGACAAATTCCTATGGTAAGAGTTCTCTAGAAACATCATTATATAGAAGAAGCAACATGGGTCACAGAGGATAAGATGAGAAGAGATTACCCTCAGCCATTGACTGGTGAGTTTTACATTTAGTCAGTTACATTGCATACATGGTATTTATACAACAAAAATGATAAATAAGAAATCAAAATATAAACTAAAAGGAGACATATATTAAAAAACGTCACATAGATGAATTTTGAGGAGGAAATTCTTTACAAGGAGAAGAATTGTAACATTCTCATTGTAAAACCCTATAATTAGTGAAATGATTTATTGATTAGGAATAAATTGAATATATTATGATTTAAACTACGTTAGCATGTTGATACAGGTGCGAGTTAAGATAAAAATATGACACCCGAATTCAACTATCATCTTATGTTATTATGCTATTTCATCTAAAATGATAATCGAATTCGAACGTCATATTGTTTGAAAATAAAAAAAATACAAATTTAAAAGGAAATAAACATACATTCATTGATAGAAATATGTCTTTACAAAGTGTGCGAAGGATGGCTTTCAAATGTAACAAAGGTACAAAATGTTTTGGTTATGAGAGAAAAGGAATCGATTCAATACCATTTCAATTATAACCATACATAAAAAAGATATGCACTAATTCAAATCAAAACAAATCCCCGTGCACAGACCACCTTGGATCCTTGAACTCTAAAGTCGGAGTCAAAATCAAGTAGTTTCCACCTTCTCGTATCAAAATGGATCCCCCTCAAATCCCTGCCCACACGACAGGCATAAAACGCAGTGAGTCACGAGACTCAGCAAGCAACACTTACCAAATGGACAACACTCCGTTGTCAAACAATAATAAGAAAAATATAATCACTTCATGGAAAACACCTCATTATAAGCCATTTCATATAATCAGATAGCCATACTGCAGTTAGACACTCAAACAGGATCTCATTCAAACAATAGAAAAACATAACAATTCCCAAATAACATACTAAATCACATCCTCAACCAAAATAAATCACCAAGCTACACATATAATTACATTCACTCAATCCATGACCATTTAATCATATCTCATCAATCAATTCTTGACAAAACGAATCCATCTTTCACTCATGACTTAAAGAAGAAAATAGATATGGTTACATATACACACATATTCATGTTTCCTTTCACAAACATGACAATCATGGAACCACTTCCATTCACATTCACCTAACAATCACATAGAGCATAGAAACATTCATATGCGTATACATTCCTGCCATATTGTACCAATATAACAAAATCATCATCCAATATTCAACACGTGGCAATCAATCATGTGATCACATTGAATTCAACTTAATGATTGTGAATGTATAACCTCTAATGCATTACAATGTAGTATATGTAATTTAGACTTTATTTTCAAATTACGCCCTTACTTTGCCATTTCCTTTTTGACGTTTGCAAACTTGCCTCATCGGCCGGGAGTATGTGGTTATAATTACTATGGACCATAGATTTTTATGCCCTTACTTGGCCTGAATAACGCCTTTAATTGGCTTGGCACGCTCGAACACTAAAAAGTGAACTGTGTCTTCCAATGTGTCGCAGTAACGTATGTTTTATATACTACTGCAATTTACGCTCCCAAGAGCTATAACCACTTCCTCAAATCTATTGCTCACTAAGAGCTACCATTTAGGTTCAATCTTTCCACTAAATGCTCACACGCATGAATGTCATGACAATGCTCTTATGACAAAAACATGCATCAATTTCATTCCCAAATCATGCCATCTCCAGCATGATTTCACCATACCATTAATATAACCAATAACATGAGAATACACTCATTCTTTCACAAATGACAAGTCAAGTAGCAACACACATACCAAATCCATACAAGTCACACAAACTCTATACCCAACCATCACGTTAGGTATATCATCATCAATCATTTCCAAAACCAGCACTAACAACACATAAGAACATATACAATCATCCCATCTCATAACGATCAACCATATCCAATCAATTCAAACATTTCACAAATACAAAGTATACAACCAAGGAATTATTGCATTCATATTGCTTACTTGGCAAGCAACTCCTAACGCTCTGGCCGAGAACTCCCCTCTCTGGGATTTTGACCTCCTATTATACAAATTATGGATTTACATTAATTATACATAAATGACATTATGCAAAAACGGTAAATTAACAATGCTTATATGCTTGTTTATTTTAACACTCCTTTTATTATCTTTCCTCTTCCTCCCATTAATGTTTTCCAACTACCCCAAACCTAATTCCTTTTTCTTCTTTCCACCAACCATCATTAATGATCTTAACTGATTTATCATAGTACGTTGTTATGATTTCTACCATCCACCATCACCATTAACTCAATTTCCTATAATCTTCCTTACAAAACCCTAAACATTTTTCCTACCCTTATTACGATCTCTCTCATCAATTAACACCCAATCAAATTGATGATCAAAATAACCTTAATAGGGTCCGAAGATTCTTACCTAAACAACTGAACTCAGAATTGAAACACGGATTAAGAAACCCAAACCCGTCCCTATTCACCAATGGCTTTTAAACCTCAATTTTGGACACCTAAAGCACATTTTAACACCAAAAATGGTTACTAACGGATAGTACACATGTAAGCTTTCCAACGAGCCATTATTTGCTCAAATAGGAGCTTAAAGGAAAGAGATTTAAGGCCAAAAACTAGGGTATGTATATAAAAACGTGATTCACTAGATCATGTGAGGAATTCTTATCGAAATTCGGTCCTAGATCGATTTTACAACTCCCAAACGGTAGGATTTCCACTAGGGAAGCATTTTCTAGGGTTTTTCGGCTTTTGAGCAATGGTAAGGAAGAGAAAGAACGTTTTGGTGATGGTAGAGAGAGAGAGAGGAACAAAGGTATATATATAAGGTTTCGATTTGGACGGTTTTGCCCTCGGTCACTTGTGACTCACCGTTCCCTCGTTTCTCTTTCCTGATAAGCTTAACAACTTCTGATTTTTATTTTTCACTTATTCTCAATCCTTTCACTAATTTATTATTTAAATTAATTCGCAAAAAAATTATATACATTTTCGTATATACTTTATTAAAATCCGCTAATTTATCAACATTTTAGGACGTTACAAAGGGGGTCAAATTGGAGTCAGTATTGATAGAAACTTTAGAGAGGTGAGCAAACAAGGCGCAAGGTCCTTTGAAGTACCATAGATCATGCAGAGGCAGAAGATTGGCTTAGACACACTGAGCGGATTCTTAACCATATGCGGTGTACTCTAGAACAAAAGTTGAGGTACACCACCTCACTTTTGGAGAGAGATGCATGGAATTGGTAGGAAACAGTTCCCGAAAGCCATAACGACCCAGCTACGCTTACTTAGGATGATTTTAAAAGGGAGTTTGGTAATAAGTATACCCCTCCCCTGTATCAGAACCGAAAGAAGATTGAGTTTATGGAACT
>CANYCX011106445.1:0-14536 GCA_948193385.1 Breynia disticha f. nivosa | reverse complement strand
TACTTGGTCTGCACGGGTTAAAAATGTATATTTTATGTCAGTTTTATCTTAAATAAATCAAAAATTAATTGTATATAAATGTTGGAAGAGATAAAACCGAGATTGTGATGACTGAATTGGATTATGTAATTAATCGTATTGGTTTATAAATTGTGATTTGATTGTTAATTGTGAATGAATGATTTGAAATGATAAAGGATGGTATATAAGTGGTAAATTTATGTATCATGTGATCGATTATACTTGGAGTGTGAAGTGCTTAATGTGGTTGTTGTGTTTAGTGTTGAATATGGTCTACGCTTTATGTTAGTGGAATTAAAAGAATGTAACTAGGAGAATGGCTGATTAATAAGCTATTCAAATGAATTATAATGGGATGATAATTGATGCTAAGTGTTTAGTTGAAACGTGATTGTGTGATGATTTAAATTTATTTGGTTACTATGAATTTTAATGGATTATGCATATTTTATTAAATGAATAGGGACAGTTGTCCATGTCAGTAGTGTTACTTATTGAGTTTTCACAAACTCACATGCGTTTTATGTCTGCCATATTCGACATTGGCAGGGATTGCGCGGAATAATTATGCTCTTGTTGACTGATGCCAAGGAACCAACGAACCAAGGTGGTCATGCACTTAAGTTGTTTGTAAATACATTCCATACATAACACATGAAATAGTTTATGTAAATAGGGGTTTGAGTAAATTGTATTTAATAAGTCAAATGAATTTCTTTTATTGTATAAGTTAATTAGCTGAAATTTTTGTTCTTTTAAACGTATTTTATATTTATTTTTTTTTCTTTTATATAAATATATAGATATGTTCCATTTGAACAATGGAAATGAAATGAGTGAAAATTTTATTGGTATAAAAGGATTTCCTTTAAATAAAAACATATAATTTCTAAAAATCAAAATGATGTCCAAGTTTGGTTGCCATTTCTTGAAGGGAAATAATTTATGAAATATAGAAATGGTGGTCAAATTTGGGTGTCACAAATGAACATTATTTAATCCATACAATTAAATTGTTTAATTGTCTAATTCATTAATCTCGGTAGACATAAGTGATTATTAGATTAATTGATTGATTTAACTGCTTTGAATTGTTTAATTATAATTGTAATTTGAATCTTAGGGCTAGTTGTTTGACAAAGAGTAGTTTTAAGATTTAGGTTAAGATTAGATTGCTTGAACAATATTCTAATCACATTCTTGAAAGACATTTCTTAGCAAGTAGCAATAAGATAGTGTTGGGTAGTTAATTGTTGGGCAATTAAAGGTACTTAATGTTGAATTAAGAGAAATTTGAACCCTAGGCATCACTATATTCAATTGTTTTAGTTCACCATTTTAGATTGTAAGTTTTTATTTCACTTTAATCGATCAAGTTAGATAATTAATTTAGAATGTTGCTAGTATGTGTGTGTTTAGTCTCTAAGAATCGATACTCGAGACTAAAAAGCTTGTTTCATATTACTTAGTACGTGCACTTGCATGTGTAACATCAACCAGCCTCTTAATCAGTAAACTGAGAGGTATGTGGCTTCACCCTGATGAAATAATAAGCTTCATTGTTTATCTGAAAGACTTTATTATTGCTTGTATATCAAAAAAGGAATTATGATACATAAGGATGACTCATACCATGTCTTATGTTAATTTTTATAATCGTAGGTAAAAGAGCATGTAATTAGGTCAACTGAATATCACTGCATCTTCATATAATTTGAGTTGCCATTATAAATTGCTAAAGTGCACAAATAACCTTTATGAATTAATAATTTCTATTTCCAACATTAAATGACCATATAGGATCATACAAGAAAAAAATGCCCAAAGGGTATTTTCAATATTTTCTTAAAAGTTGCATATTTGAAACATTTAAATTGGGAAAATATGTGAGGCTATTATAGGTTATTATTTGATCATAATTAATGTCCAATCTGCTAAGGCATTTGACAACCCATTTATTAGGTAATAATTGGTTTTTATTTAGCCATAATATGTGGATAATGCAGAGGATTTTGAAATGAGATAATCACTTATTTTTAGCTAAGTGTGAGATAATTAAGTGGAGGTAAGGATGGAATAAAATCGATAATTGATTATTTGCTATGTGTAGGTCAAAATCTTCATGAATTAAATTCAAAATTTGAAGGTTAATGTTATGAGATACATCGACTAAAGCACATCTTAAAAACCTAGGTCTTTTTTCTCTTCTACTCTTATTCTTCCATAAGGTTGAATAACTCCTCGAAGAGAGAATAAATTCTCTCAACAGTGTGGGAAATAATTCATTGTGCTTGAGGTGAGTCTATAATGAGTGATCACCATTGCCATAGGCAAAATGAAAAAGAACCAAGTGCTAGAACACTTCGTTCCTTTACTGATTAGTGTGTGGGATTATAGCGGGAGGTTGCAAAATATGTAGTTTCAGTAGCATTAAAAGATTGGTTGAAGGTTATATGAATGAATATTCATATAGTACACACATTCTTAGATCATTCCAAACAATAAAGGAATCATCTTTAAAGGTATAAACACTAAAGTAGTTATCAATATTTATATGTATGTAATTATTGGTTGGTTTGAATGCATGTTTATGTACCAAAGTTTTTATTTTTATGCTACGTATCAAAGTTTTATATGTCATAATTTTCTAACATTGAGTGTCTATGGAAAATAAGAAGAGATTAATGAATTGGTGAAAATCATGATATTTGAAATCGATTAAAATAATGTGTGATAAATGGATGGAAAAAATAAATTAAATGAGATACTTGACACAATCAAAGGAGAGGTTCTAATTTTAGTTAAATATTTACCTAACATGTCACTTAGACTCAGTCTACAAAATTATTGTTTTAATTTAACACGCCAAAACTGTGTTTAATTAATTAAGTTAGAAAATTGAATACTAGATTGACATTGTTTATAAGATAATTTACATTACATTTTTATTAATTTATTTTTTTATTTGTCAATTTTAGTAGATGAATTTTAATCAGGCTAGACCCAATTCTCGATAAAGTCATTTGTGCCCAATCACATATATTTTTACAACCTCACCAAACTGGGTCTTAAAACTGTGATCTAGTGTTTTGAAGAGAAATTACACGGTCAAGACATTCAACTACACATTTGTGTACTCCATTAAAACTTTTCATGACATAAGATTTCATTACACTATTTGTTAAATGGTTTGCTCAGATCGAGTAATCAACTATGTACCTTATAAATGTATTCAAGAACATTCAAATGGGATACACGGTTTATTACATGGTCTAGACAATCCATGTAACTCTAGATCAAATCATTTTTTAATATTTTTTTCATTTTTCTTATCATTCATTCATCATATAATGGTCTAACACAATTTGGTAGCATTATGGCACAAATTGCAAGTATTTTTTAGCATCAAACATCTCACACCAACTCACTTTACAAGCTCAATAACATTTACATTAAACTATGTAAATTCCTCTAATTGAATCATTAGCTTTCAAGATTTTTTTCTTATGATTATTTAGCCTAAGAACTCATTCATATTCTCCTTACAACACCTATGAAGTTCCTTCCATATCTCAACACAAATTTACATGTATTGCATTATCAAAAGAATTTTTTATTCAAAATATTGTCCCGCTAGAATCTTTAAACAAATTTATCCTGTTGGAGACTTTATACTTTTCTGTCCCTCTGGAAACTTTATAAATTTCTCTTGTTGGATTATGTATATCAAATGTGGATATTTCATAGGTCAAACAAGCAAGCAAACAAACACTTAAGCTATTGTTTTCTCATGGCATCACGTGTGCTCCTTGAATGCCATATTGGCAAATCTCGACCCTATTGATCATCTAAAAAATATCCAAATTATGATAAACATTCACATTCACATTCACATTCACATTCAGTCATAATCCATTAATCGAATAGGCTATGTCTAAGATATCAAATCTAACCATATCAGTATGTTTAATGTATACTTACCATACACAAAAGAAAACTATTACTTAGGAGTCTCTATTGACTCCTCAAATCACTCCCTATCTCCTATTATATCCAAAGGATAACCACAACAATCAATGTAAAGTTTGTAAAAGGAAAAATCATTAATTATTTCATTTTGACACTTTTTTATTCCCAAATTTCATCAAATTCTCATGCACGGTTACCTAAGAAAATCATAGGGGTTTCTATTGACTTTTTGAAACAATGTAACTATAATCACCTCACTAATTGGATTCCTATAGACAAAAGCTAAGGCAATTTTCCAACAACCTCCCTAGATAACCTTAAAATTCCTACAGTAAAATGTATCTCGATTTTCAGCTACTTAGTGACATAAAATTTTTTTTGTATAACTAAAAACTTGAGGACATTCTAAGCTTTCAATAACATTTTTTCCTCAATTTGGAGTACTTTTAGCTCTAGTTGTGTCCAAAATATTGAACCAAAATTATTGAATCATGTGAAAACAGAAAAGATTATGAAGAACTAAGATGAATACTTACTAAAATCATCTAACCTAGCCCTTAGTCTGGTTTTAATGAATGTTTTCATATTCCAAAGGAAAAAATCATCTTGGGAAGGTATTTTGTCCATCCCTCCCTTTGTCTCTATTTTCTCTTCTTTGTCCTCTCCTTTTTTCCATTTTTCTTTGTATTTCTATAAATTTTCCTTAATTCTAATGTTATTTATATTAAGGATTTGTGAGGCTTCAATGTTTTAAGTATCTACAGGTTCCCTTGGTTATTTTTCCTAAAGCCCATACTTTTATATTTTTTATAATTATTTATTTGTATTAAAAAAATATTCTTAAAAATATTACAATTCTATTTTTCTCCAACTTTGTGTCTTTTAGACCCTAAACTTAATGCACACACAATAATCAACTAATACTAATTACTTATTATGCAATATATCTAAATATGCACAGAAATACTTTAAAATTGAGATCTTACAATGATTCATGAAACAAAATTTTTAACTAATTCTCCTTCTCTCATGCTTAACAACTCCAATTCTCTCTTCAATTTGAAGATATGGGCGATTCATCCTAGAGCTATAATCATGAAATGATAATTAAACCAATGAAGACGAAGGGGAGGAAAGTGTCCAAGTAGTTAGTGGGAAATATAAACATATTTTATGGATATGCTCTGGAAATAGAAATGTAATAAATATTATCATTTATTTTCAATTAAGAATTCATTTTCTTTATTATTGAAAAAGAAACATGTATTAAAATAATTTATTACTTGTTTTTATATTTTGAGGTAAATATTGTATTTTTATTTTTATTTTTTGGTCAACGTGTTTGATCCTGTGAACAATGTACTATTGAAAAACTTTACTCTTCTTCATAATTGTGATGAAAAATCAAAATTCTGAAAGCTAAGTTTTTTTGGATGAGAGTCACAATATAGAAAGCAAACCTACTTATAAGAGAGAAAAAAGTGAAATCGCATAAATCTTATAATGTATTTATAGGTTTATTAAAATTTCGTTTCTTTTGTGAACCTCACTGAACCTTAGGTGTAACAAGCATTCAAATTTAAAAGTGTTTTTTAGTGACGAGATTAACACAATAGAATATATTTTAGAATTATTGGACAAATTTTGGGAATCATTTGTTTATCCAATTAAGATAATCACATTTACATGTACAAGTTTGATCATACTTGCACCAATTTGAACTTCGTAAAGGCTATACTTTTACCATTAATACATTCACATATCACATGTTCACATTTGAATATTTTTGGACCTACTAAATTTAAGAAAGTTTTTGTCAACATGTTCACTTGTTGCATGTCTACGCTTAAATATTCTTGCATAGGCAAAAAAATTATTTTATCATGAAATATTTGAAAACAACCATCAAGTCATAATTATATAAATTCAATAAACGACACAAACTTTACAATTAGCTTTTATGAACTATTTTGAACTTGTGAGAATTTACTTTTTAAAAATTAAAACAATATTGCATTGATTTTAGATATTCAATTTCATAAAGGGATCATTAAGATAATTTGGAAAAATATTAATTGGTTCTACAATCATTAAGATAATTTGAAAAAATATATCATTTGAAAAAAGATTAATTGATTTTGGATTAATGGTTTCATGATTTCTTTGGGATATTTAGAGAGAAATGGATCTTAGACACTGAAAAAAATAGTCTTAAACATGAATGAATGTTGGAAGTGAGATTGAGATTGAATTGCATTTGAATTGTAAAAATGATATGTTTTCTAGGTTTTAGAGTTTTAAATGCCTTATTTATCGATTTTTTATATTGACAAAACAAAAATTATATTTTTTATTTCTAATTAAATATTTGAATGTTTCTATTTGTGTTGTTAATATTACCTTGATTTTTGCATTGAGGAAAATTTTAGGTTTTAATGTGGGGAGAAAAATTACCTGTAAATAGATTTGGAGATAGCTTTAGGTGTCAAACTATAGCTAAGTTTTATTCATAGAACCATACTTGCTCCTGCTGAGACGGATCTAAACTATAACTAGAGGATGCGAGTTGATCTCATGGTTTGATCCTAGATCTTAATGTTATTTTGAAGGAGATAACCTCATATTAAAGAATGAATTTATTAGAAGTGGTTCAAGAAACTTATTTAGCCTCCTTTTCCTAGAAATTAGTAGAGGAAGTAAGGATGATTGGATGCATTCAAACAATCCATTTTTACCTTTCTTTTTTTTTGGATATAACATGTGACAAATAAATAACTTTGTAGATATTAAGTGGAAAATATTACTTTTGACAAATAATATATTTTCATTGTTTCTATTATTGGATGTTGAAAGTTATTTACTTCTATGAAATAATGTTGTTAGATTCTATGCAGGAATGCAATTATTAAAATGTTAATTTGTAATAGATCAAAATTGTATAATTTTGTATATTCTAGACAACTTAATTCAATACATTCATAACACTAATTAGGACGAAGGCATAGATTATTGGAAAAACTTAGGGAGCGCAAAAATAAAATTATTTTCAGAGGTACAATATTCAATAAAAGCAATTATTTTTGAAAAACTAATGTACATGAGCAAATATAACAAAAATCGTAACTAAGACTAACATTAAGAAAACTCGGGGACTGAATAATTTGATGAAAAAATATGGAGACCGCTAATTAGTTATGTGTATAACTCAGAGACGGTAACATATTTCATTCTTATTGTTATTGATTGATTTATTAGATGGTATATCATAATGGCAATGCAACAATGATTTAATGGCAAATGATCAAAGATAGAGAATACAATGGACAATGAAAATTTTTGTGAAGGCAATAGTTATGGAATGGATATAAGTGATTGTTTGAATTACATATTACATTGTTTATATGGTATGAAATTAAAATGAAATATGTGATCATTTCGTTCAACAATATTGAATGATCTGAGGGTTAGAAAAAATGAGGAGCAATGGGTTGAAGTTATAAAAAGGTGCAAAAGAAGAAGAAGATGCAATGGTAAGAAGAAAAAGGTTCAATGGGAAGAAGAAAGAGAAGCAATGAGATGAAACAATGGTACAATAAAAAAAGAAATAATACAATGAACTAAACAATTATAGATAAATTAAAATAAAATCATTCATTACATATGTGTGTATACAATGGATTATAATAATCAAGTGTTTTTGGTAGCTAATTTGTTTTGCTATGACAATTATATTCACTGAGTATGTGACTCATTTACTCACATTTTGATTTCAAGCTTAGTTCAGGCTTAGCATATGGATCTTCCAGATATTTCCACGAGTTACACTACTCAAACAACCGTATGCCTCAACCAGTCTCTCTTTCTCTCTCTCATAATGCATTTGTACAGTTTTGTGATATGTGTAGTTTTTATATCCATATGATGTATGTAAAATATTTGACGACGTGTTTGATATTTTCAAGCCAAATTGACTTTTATATTGTCTTTAAGATTTACTATTATTATCAGAGTATGATTGATCAACATTGATAATCTTATAGGTTATATGTCATACAATGTGACTAATCAAAACTATCTTTAACATAACATGATCCCATGTAAGAGGCCCTATTTAATTTATAAGGCAGCATGAGTGTCTAAGTGACAGTGTAAAGTGATTTTTAAACAAAAAGGTCATGTGACATTTAGAGGTTAATACGGTGGGTGTGTCATATAGTACAATGGTCGAGTAATGTGACATGAGACGTGTTGAGGTTGTGTCACATCTACAAAGATTGTGTGAAGGTCATGTCTAGTATAAAATTTAAGAAAATAATTGATTTCTCTTGAATATAATAGAATAAAACGAATATAAACAATATCAAAGCAATACAAATTGTCAATGATTATTAATGGAAATAAATTGAATAAAAAGATTTTCAATATACTATTTTTAATAACAATGGCGATGCAAAAAAGAAAGAAATAATATGAATAAAAAAGAAAAAGTAAAGACGTATAAACAATAGCATAGTAGGTTGTTTTAGACCTGACAATTCATATTGATGGGTTGTGTTTGTGTTGTTCAATTTGTGTTGGATTTTAATGAATTACAAACACGTGTTGGATTTTAGTGGATTATAAATGGGTTAACCTATTTATGATCCAAATCTATTTACGCTATGCCCAAACACACCCTATGTAACTTTATATCGTGTTGCGTGTGTTATCATGTCAATTTTTTTAGATCAATTAAATTTTCTGGAGGTTTCATGAGGGACTTTTTAGAAGTTAAAATTATATTTGTCTATATTTTATAAAGGATTGATTGCACATATACCTTGTTTTTTAAAACGTCCTAACTTTGTTAACACAATATCCAATAATAAATGCAATAATACTATAATAAGAAACAATATACATATACATCATAACAACATACTCTAAGTTATTACATATAACATCTTTAATACATATATAAATGCAAATACATATCCGATATAAGGCCAAAACCCCGATCCAGAGAGAAGATACAGCTGCACACCTCAGTTCTTTTCTTCCGATTCTTGAAACAAAACTGCAGTTGCTTGAGTTGCGGGCTCAGTGAGTAATCATTTATGTTTATCTTAACTTAATTATTTAAATATAATAACTACGAGCTTAAGGATGAGGATGTTACACAATGTACACTTGATGAAATCACCTATGTGAGTGTAAAGTGGAGTCACTCTCATGAGATCTTAAGCCAAGTCTCTCAAGCACTCATGAATTAACCAGGTAATCATATGGCCTATTAGCATAAAAACGCGATGAACAACAGGAAAAGTGGTGTGTAATGTGAGTTTTGAAACCTCTTTCTTGCATAAAAAGTTTGTTTCATAGAAACTATATGTTTTACCAAATACTTTGTAAGTTAAGTTTCATTTCTATATAGGGTTCATAGTCCCAAAAGGATACCATAATCAACACATTACAACTCATGTTTAAGGAACCCAACTATATAAACCTTATTCTAAATTTTGCAATATGTGACAGATTGATGGAGCTAAGGCTTATAGATATTGCAAAATTCCACATTGTTTAGCTGAGTAGTGTGTATAGTATTTATTAAGTGAAACACACTTTGACCTTAGCTAATGAAAGAAAAGAAAAGTTATCGTGCACATTTGAATGAGCTTTCAAGTGGAAAGTGGGCTAAAAGCCCCCTGCGTGCGAGGCTTTCGCCTATTTTACACATAACTTTATCTTTTATCTCCATTACTTTGTGCAGATTTGTTTACTGGATTGTTGAAACTTTCAACATAAATGAAGAACATGTTTTTTAGTAGTCAATGTTAACCCTTTTGTTAATGTATTTCTCCTATTCCTTCGCCCACTGACGTTACATTTTGTTGCTCCAACGTTCACCTCAAAAGCCTATAAATACAACTTCTCACTTCCTTTAGAAACACATATAAACACAAAAAACTCACTTGGGTTCTCCGCTTCTTGTTGCTTTCTGTTTTCTCTTTAAAAGAGAAGACCTATCTTATACTGGGAAAAGATAAATTTTCTTAGGACAGTGTTCACACGACTTAGGTTTCGGTCATCTTTTGCCAACAATCTAAGGAAACTTTTCATCAATAGATTGATTCTATCATTGCCAACGGTGCTTCTAATGCCACTGTTAATCAATCTGGTGTTGTTATTACTCCTAACAATATGCTTGCTCCTCCATCCATGTCAACTATTATTCCCATGTATGCTAAACCATTCTCAAACTTGTCCAACATCAAAATATTTGACGAACAAAATTTTAACAAGTGGAAAGATTGTATTTCAACCCTCCCAGACATGCACAGAGTTTTTAGTACTCTCACCACTCTATATCTAAAAACCAATTTTGAATCATGGGAACATGCGAATAAGGTGTGTAGGCATACCATGCTTTCCACTTTATTTAACAGTTTGTTCGATGTGTATGTTGTTCACAAGGAAGCTTATCATATTTGGGAGTTAATGAATGTTAAATACACTGTTGAGGATTATGCAAAGCAAAAGTTTGTTTTTAGCACATATTATCGATGGGAGATGATTGAAGATAAGGAATAAATTATTACGCAGATTCATCAGCACCAAAAGTTTCTTGAGAACTTGAAGAACAATAACATAATTTGCAGGATGAGTTCGTGAGTTAGCTACTCATAGAAAAGCTGCCTAGACCTTAGAATGATTACAAACAGTCCCTTAAATACAACGAGAAAAAGAAGACGTTGTAAGAGCTGATTAACCACATTCTAATTAAGCATACTAACCGAAAGGAGATGAAGGCTATCAAATTTAAGGAGCTGGCAACAAAAAGCAAACTTGGTGCAAGATAAATCCAACCATAAACATGGACAGGAGTTGATTAAGCACATTTTATGATATATGGCATGCTAGACTAGAACATATTAGTATTTATTACATGAAAAAATGCAATCATATGGTTTAATTCCTGAAATTAAATTAGATGCTTTTAATAGATGTCAAATTTGTACTGAAACTAAACAAACCAAAAAGACATGCTTTCTTATTAGTAGAGAATCTGAATTTTTATAATTAATTCATACTGATTTTGGAGATTTAAAACAAATAATGACTAGAGGTGGTAATAAATATTACATAAATTTTATAGATGATTTTTCTAAGTATGTTAGAGTGTAGATGTTTAAACATAAAGATGAAGCTTTTGAGATTACATAACTTTTATAGAGTATACCATGTATTTCTCCTATTTCTTTGCCCACTAACATTACATTTTGCTGGTCAAACTTTCACCTCAAAAGCCTATAAATACCACTGCTCACTACCTTCAAAAAACACATAAACATAAATAAAATCACTCGGATTCTATGCTTTCTATTTCTTCTTACTTCCTCTTCAAAGAGAAGACATGTTTTATCCTGGGGAAAATAATTTTCCTTAGGACAATGTTCACACGACTAAGGTTTCATTCATCTTTCGCCAACAATTCAAACCCTATAATGTTACTCTATCCATCAAACCACATAAATCATTCAAAATTTGGGTTCATCGTAGAATTGAAGAAGGAAAAATTAAAGGAAACAACAAATCAATAAGAAAAAAAAGACAAACACATAGAAGAATCATTCTAGGATAAATCCTACAATAATCAATATATCTACTTTCAGTTATAGAAAGATAAAACAATTCTTTCATTATATTTGCTTGTTGTTCTACAAAATGATCAATTTTGTGAAGCTCAATTTTTAAAATGCTTCTAGCCTGATAAACCATATTTAGATAATACTAATAATAAATCAGAGTGAAAACAAAAGAGAGAGAAAGTGAAATATTTATTTCATAAACAAAATTGGCCCAAACATCAGTATCATAAAATATTTTACAGCGAAAACGGATACAAGTTTGAAAAAGTTTCAAACTCAAAATATAAATATTTACTAAATATGTACAATCTCAAAAATGGAAGCATACAAAAACAATTGTATGGAGCTCTACCTCTGACAACAGTTATCTCTGATAGAAGATCACGGCAGCTCTGGTCCAATAGCAGCTATCTGTGTCCTGTGCATCATTTATACAATTCAAACAAAGGGTGAGTATTTCTCAATACTCAGTAAGCTTCTTACACAATAATTGATTCGTATAATTTAAATGAGTGCAGGGACAATAAATATCCCAACACGAGATATGATTCTCCTCTATCCTAATCAAACAACCATTTACACATATTTCATATTCGTACATAAGTCATATATTTTGTCAATATCAACTCGAAATCATTTCAAAACATTATCATATAACCGAAACATTCACATCTCGAACCAATCTCAAATCATCATAATCAAACCTCATTATACAAATGAAACATCCACAATATCAAATTTTCATAAGAACAATACGAATATGACATAAATATCAACATTCATAAAGCATTCATAATCAATAACACGAATCAAACATGCTATGAATGAATGCAACTCAAATGCATATGAATGTTATGCAACCACATGCGAATGTCTGCCCCGGGGTCTTTCTTTCTCTCTTCTTTTCTTTTTCTTTTCATTTTCATTTTTCCCTCGGTCCTAGACCGGCATCATACCCAGTACGGCATCGAGCTCTTGCCCGGAATCATCGGTCCCAGACCGGCATCGAGATCTCTCTCGGAATATAATCAGGCCCAGCCTGTATCTCAATATCTGTGTCACACAATAAATGCAACACAATGAATGATCAATGCATTCATATATCACAATCTCACAATCTCAATCACGTATGCTCAAACATGCTCAACATAGCAATTCAGAAATATCTCAAGCTCGTATGAATATTAATCAAGATATCAAATACATAAGAGCATACGAATCCAATCAAACATAGTCCATAAAAATGAACAACAGGGAAAGTATAATCAACATGCCAAATCAATCGCAAAGTATAGTAAAAATCATCGTAATTGTTCTTAATAACATGGCATATATAATAAGCTTTTCAAAGTTTATGACCAACAACCAAACTTTGTATCAACCTAAAATTATAACATTAGAGTATTTACTATTTAATAGTTAAACTTTAATATAGTGAATGTATTAGCCCAAATAAAATTCTAGTTTTACCACTTTGTGGTTCTACCACATTGTGTAGAGATTGGTTTTGTATGAACCAAACACTATATTGGAATTTGATGAAGAAAATAATAAATCAAGTATAATGCTACAAATTGCTCATTTTAAGTGCAATAAATTTTATAGTTAATATTTATATGAGCCATAAATATTTAACTAAGTGCTACTTCCAAAGTCGATTAAAACTTAGATAAACGTAATCGTACGTGATGCTCAAGTAGTAATAATTGCATAGTCTTGAAAAATATTTTTCAATGCATAAATATATGCTAAAAGCTTTTAATACCTTGATTTTAAAGGACAAAACTCAAGGAAAGTACTATGTACTCAACATAATTTGGATGTTAGTTTTTATGCGAAATGGAATAAGAGGATTCTATTCTCTACATGATTAAACAAAGTGTGATAAATGATGTGTAAAATTGTTAAGCATTCATATGAGTACAGTGGCGGAGCCAGGAAACTTTTATAGTGGGTGCACCAAATTTTCAGTAAAGCGGTAAAATCGTTTAAAATTTATTGGGTTTCAAAAAATGACTCTAGGTCTGTAACACTGAAATGAAGTTTTGATTCTCTTAATTAAATCCACTTGATTTTTCGCTAAGTAGCATACAATAATTCTATTTATTAACAAATTACGTCGTTTATTCATGATAAAATTAAACAGAATTTTATGCATGCATAATGAAGAAAATATTTTTAAAAAATAAATTATGGTAAAAATTTATATTTATTATTAATTATTATCACACATAAGTGATAATTCAACACTCATAATCTAATATCATAATTTGCATGAATCAATTGTTAATAAATTAAAAGAATAATATATTTATTTTAAATTAATTCTTATCTATTCCTATAAAATATTACCTAAAATTAGTAAATTTTTATATCTCACTTGACCATATAATATATCTACATCCACACAAATAAAATAAATATAATTTAATTATATATTATATTTTAGTTAGTCAAATAAAATGATGGAGCTCAACCTTCAATTAATCAATTGAAGATAACATGCAAAACTAATGACATTCTTCAATAGGTGCAGTTTAATGTGTACCCCTTTTGAAAAATTATAGTTTCAGTCCTCTGTTTTAGCCAATCAGAAGCCAAGTTTGAGAAACAACTCAGATACAATTTGGTTTCATTTTCTATACGTCGTCGTTTATCTCTTCTTCTTCAAACTTCATAGCAACTCTCCGTCTTGTCTTCTCCGGTGCACTCTCCTCCCATTACCCATTAAAATCTTCAAAAAAAACTCCCAAATTAGGTGTTTCTTCCGGCGCCGGTGGGTGCACGAGCCCCCACCGGCGCTCCCTTGGCTCCGCCACTGGGTGTATCTGTAGATTTTGAATTGGTGTGTTGGCATTACCTGATTAAACTTAAAAGCCTCTAATGTAAACTTAAAAGCCTCTAATGTAATTAATGGT
>CANYCX011106269.1:0-13232 GCA_948193385.1 Breynia disticha f. nivosa | reverse complement strand
GGATAATTCTAGGCAGAGCTACCCCAATGTTGTCCTCATACAACAAATCAATACACCATAGGGGAGGATCATGTAAAATGTGAAGTCCAATATGTTGATGTGTACCCCAATTTGCAAGTCTGTCAGCTAACCGGTTCCCTTCACGATAAGTATGTTGCCACTTGACGAGCCAGTCTCGACAAATGAGGTTTTGGCAGTGCCAGAGGAGAGGGGCAAGGGGATGGTAACTCTGCAATTTGCGCTGCAATAACAAGAGAGCAGCTTTGGAGTCAACCTCAACTATAATTTTCCTGTAGCCCTCCTCCCATGCTAAAGCTAACCCATGTAAAACACCCCATATTTCAGCTTCCATGACCGAAGCTGCTCCAAGATTCGCACTAAATGCTTTCAACCAGATACCCGAGGAGTTCCGTAGGACCCCTCCGCATGAGGCTCTTCGATCCCCACCTTTACTTTCACCATCTGTATTGAGCTTTACCCATTCTGTCGGGGGATGTTTCCACCCCACTAGTATGTGCTGGGATTGTTGTTTGTTGACTCCTATCCCTTAATAAGGCTTAAGCAGCTGGTGAACTTGATTTCTAAGAAAGGGTAAGTTTAATGTGGGGGGATGTTTATTGTGTAGCATGTCATTTCACCTTCTCCATATCCATCAGCAAACTACCACAAAAAAGGCATTCCATGTTAATCCTTCCCAGCAGTGTTGGTGTTGTTGGAGATTAGCGGTGGTCCATTGCTCAAAGGTGCAAGAGAAGAAGTCATGTTGAAATTCAGTTGGTATGAGTTAATCCCAGATTGTTGTGGTTTCTTTACAGTCCCTAAATAAGTGAACGGGAGATTCTGGTTCCTCTTTGCAGAGGGTGCATCCTATTTCCACATGCAGACCCCGCTTGCTGAGGTGTGTTTTAGTGAGAATTCGGTCGTGTGCTAGCAGCCATGCAAAGGCGCGTTGTCTTTCCAGGATGGGGAGCTTCCATATGTGTTTCCATATCGCAACACTTGTCGTGGCATTGGACGTGGGAATTTGCTTGATTTGCAACCAGTATGCTGAGCTGACCGTATAATTACCGGTTTCACTGGGTTTCCATGTATAACTGTCTGAGTACAAGCCTGAATGATGTATCCTGTGGGCTGCTATGCGCAGTAGGTGTTGCGTAGGGAGTTTGTGTTGGAACTCGTTCCACTTCCACCCATTCCCCTCCCAGTAGTCTCTCACTTTGAGGTCTAGTTCCCGGTCAGTCAATTCTTCCAAGGCGACATCCTGGAGGCAGAAATTTCCTACCCATTTCTCCTTCCAAAAGAGTGTGGATTTTCCATTAATGACATTCTTACCCAGCCCTTGCTCCAATAGTGAATTCTGTCGTGCTATACCCTTCCAAGTTGCAGAATCAGTAGCTTTGGCCATGAGTCCTCTCGAACCCCTTGGAGGCGCTGCATACTTACTTCTCAAGACTTTAACCCCTAGTGTATTGTCGTTTGTGGTGACCCTCCATGCTTGCTTAGCAAGCATAGCATTGTTAAAGGCTTTCATTTTTCTAATCCCCAAACCGCCATCTTGCTTCTGTTGGCAGACGGTATCCCATTTCACCTTATGCATTCTCCTTTGTTCCGTAGTGCTACCCCAAATAAAGCTTCTCTGTAGTTGATCCATCCTATCACACAACCCTTTAGGTATGGCAGCTGTTTGCATGACATAGCTTGGGATGGCAGATGTCACTGACTTAGCAAGTGTGACTCGCGCTACAAAGGATAAGCTCCTGGCTTTCCATCCCTGGAGCTTCTGGTTCATTCTAGCAATTAAGTCCGAGTACATGGCTTTAGACACTCGGTGTTGGATAGATGGAACGCCGAGGTATTTGGACAGTTTGTCTGTGGCCTGAATTCCCAGAATGTCACTTAGGGATCTTTGAAGTTGAGTGTTCACATTTTTGGAAACTAAGAGTGAGGACTTGGGCAGACTTAATTTCTGTCCTAAACGCGCACAGAAGGTATCGAGAACTGATTTGATCAGATTGGCCTGCCCGCTTTCTGCTCGAGCGAGGATGATAAGGTCGTCAGCAAAGCAGAGATGTGATAATTGTGGCCCACCCCGGCTAAGTGAAATTGGCCTCCAATGCCCAACGGAGACTTCTGCCTCAATGGCTTGACTCAGTCGTTCCATACACAAAACAAACAGATAAGGCGAGAGGGGATCGCCTTGGCGTATTCCCCTAGTTGGAGTAATAACCTCTGTAGCCTCTCCATTCCAAAGGATACGAAAATGAGAAGAAGATACACAAAGCATGATGACTTCAATTAGATGATTGGGTAAGCCTAGTTTCTGCAGTGTGTTTTCAATAAAACCCCACTCTAAACGGTCATATGCTTTCTCCAAATCTATCTTGATGAGCATATTCCCCAATTTCCCACGTTTCTTTCTGAAAGAATGGAGGACCTCTTGGTAAATAAGGACGTTGTCCGTTATATTTCGTCCTGGTATAAAGCTGGCCTGCGATGGTGAGATCATTTGGGGGAGGAGAGGCTTAAGTCTGTTAACAATGGTCTTTGTTATCAGTTTATATACCACGTTACACAAACTAATAGGTCGAAATTGCGTCAGGCATTCTGGTCCTGACACTTTGGGTATAAGCACTAAGAGCGTCTCATTCAATTCTCTGGGTAAAATTCGATGGTTCAGACACTGTAGAGAAGTGTGTGTAATGTCGCTGCCCACAATGGGCCACATCCGCTGGAAGAATACAGCTTGGAACCCATCCGGACCCGGAGCCTTATAGGGGTTCATTTCCTTCAGTGCGGTACATACTTCCGCGTTCGTAAATGGTCTCCCTAGGGCCTGCAAGTCGAACTCTTTCCAGAGTGGGAAAGGAAATGACCTGTCATCCCCAGAAGTGCCACATGATTCTGAAGTGAATAGCTTAGTAAAATACTGTTCTGCCATCCGTTTCATATCAGATTGGTTTGTGGTCCTTGTTCCTTCCTCTGTAACCAGAGTGGTGATCCTATTACGGTGTCGACGAATCAGAGTGCTCGTGTGAAAAAACTTGGTATTGCGGTCCCCCATCAAGACCCATTTTTCTCTGGACTTCTGGAACCAAAGGGTTTCCTCTTCCTATAACACTAGCTCCAACTGCTTCCTGAGTTTCAGCTCTAACTTAAGCATGCCTAGCTTGAAACCTTGGTCTAGAATTCGCTGAATGCCCCTGATCCTCGCAATTAACTGTCTTTTCTTTTTGAAAATGTTACCAAAAACATCCCTATTCCATTACTCGAGTTGCCCAGCTAAATTCCTCAATTTAGTTGTTGTTGTCTCAGAATTGGACCATTCCCCATCCACCACTCTACTAAAGTCCCCATGTTCTAACCAAGCTGCTAAGAAGCGGAAAGGACGCCTGCATAAGGGCTGTATAACAGCTGGGTTAAGCTGCATAAGTATTGGAGAGTGATCCGAGAACAAACGCTCAAGGTGTACCACTCGCCCTTCTGGCCAGCCAAGGCTACCATCTATATTACACAACGCTCGATCCAGTCTGCGTTGGATTCGTGTTCTTGAAGATACTCCTCGAGCCCATGTGAAAGGTGACCCCAAAAATCCCATATCAATAAGTCCCAATCTGTTCATCCACTCAGCAAAAATCAATTTTTGCTGGTGAGTGCCACCTCCTCGACTACATTCCGATGAGTGAAGAATGGCGTTAAAATCACCAATCATAAGCCAGGGACCTTGGACCGAGTAGGATACCGTTTCTAACTCTTGCCAACATGAATTACTCAGTTCTCCGCTGGGATGTCGGTAGATTATCGTGCAAGACCACTCTGCCCCATCCGCCTGTGTTACACTCAAATGTACATATTGGGGATTGGAAGCCCGGATCTGAACGTCTAACTTGGCTGTATTCCATAAAACCCATAGGCCCCCACTCAGGCCTTGTGCTTCTTCCCTATGCCAACCTTCCAAACCGAGCTTGCGACATGTTTTTTGGGCTGCTTCGCCGCTTATTTTTTGTTCTGCCACCGCTAAGAGATCTACTTTGTGACATTTCACCAAAAACTTCAAGTGACTGACTGTACCTGCATTCCCCATTCCACAAGCATTCCAATATAGAATCGACATAATATATCCAGATTATGAATAAGCTAACCTTGGCCTCTTTAATTTAATTTCTAGGAGCGGCCTCGCCAGAGGTCTCCATCGATGTTCGCCTGCCTGTTTCTCGAGAGAGGGATCGCTGCCGAATGGTTCCCCCATTTCTGTCCGTGCTGCGCCGACCCTCTGCTGCATCTTGTTTGGAAGTATTGGGGGGTTCAGGTAGGTTCGGAGGCTTAGGCGGGGTTAGAGTAGTGCTTTTAGAAGTTGAATCGTTCTCAGAGTCTACCGTTTTTGCAACAGGATGTCCTCTAAGCAGGCTAGAAGGGAGATTGGCAAGGGCAGCATCCATGGAATCCACTGGATCGTCCACAGAAACCAGAGTTGGATCTTGCACTGTGTTGTGAGAAATATTTACGCGGTCCAGTCCAGAAGGGCTTGTATGGGCAGAAGTTGCACCTGGGCCTTGATTTGATTTTGGGATAAGTGTTGTCATTTGGTTATCGTCTTGGCCTGTCCCTGGTCCCGGTGTTACTGCAATGGTGGGCTTCAAAATTGCTACATTACGGGGTCCTTTGGCGGTCCGTTGCTTTTTACTCTGGGTTCTAGTGAAATTACTATTCGTTACTTTCTGAGCGCATTCATTAATGGACATGACTTGGCGCGCCTGGTGAAGATTTCCTGGGTCCTCACTCATTAAATGCCCAAACCTGTTAGTATCTCGTCCGTCATTGTTCTTTGAAGCTGCACCCACTCCTTGCTGTCCACGTAGGTCATAGACCTGCATGCTAGGGCCATGTTGTGAAATCACAGCTGCTCCTTTTCCTTTTAGATTCTGCTGGCCGCCGCTACTAGACTCTCCTTTGTCCATCATTGGTCTGTCTGTGGGGGCTCGAGGCATGGAGGGGGTGGATGAATCATTAGCCCTAAGTTGTACTGTTTCATTGCTTGGTTGAACGCCTGGAGATACCTCTTCCTTCCTTGTTTCTGGACAATTCTCAATCCAGTGACCATACCGACCGCATTGTCCACATATAGTGTGGATACCCTCGTATTCAACGGAATGCCACCGACCATCTAACCAGAACTGAGCTACCAGTGGTGCGGTTAAGTCTATTTCCACGCATACCTTTGCAAAACGCCCTCGTGTAGTTTGTCTTGTGTTAACGTCAATTTTCACTGGTGTACCAATGCTAGAAGCGATTGCATAGAGGAGATCTTCGTTATAATACATCATGGACAGCTCAGGAAATCGGGCCCATGCTAAGGTGCGCTCAATGATATCTTCGGACGGTATGAAATCTAGGGACCAAGTGCGCACTGTTAAATAGTGCCCTTGCACTGTCCACGGACCGTCAAGCAAAATTCTTTCCCGATCTTCGTCATTTTCTAACTTGATCAGATAATACCCACTACCAAGGGGGATTATCTCCATCAAGCCACGGGGCTTCCACAGCTCCCCTACCCTTCTAACAAAGGGACCATATCCCACATTTCGCCCGAGTGGTTTAGCTACAAGGGCCTTCTTCCATGGTTGCATGAGTTCGGACTTTAAATCCTCAGAACAAGTGAACCTGGGTTTCCTTGGGTTGCCTGCATCGTACTGAAGGTTTATCCTCCTGCTAGCAATCAAGTTTGCTGCTCTCTTTGGTGGGCTTTTTGGCCCTGAGAGGGCTTCTCGGAATGACACAGGATGGAAGTAAGTAGGTGGTTGGTCCGGCTCCGATGGTCCAGTTCGGCACTCATCTGGAGCATTACTTTCGGAAGGAGTACCTTGGGGAACCTTGTCTCCCATCTGGCTCTTTCCCATTTGGTTTTTGCCTGTGGGAAGAGGTGGAAAGTGGTCACCTTGCATGGGCTGCATGGCTTCCTCCATGACGTCATCCATATGGGGTGCATTGTTATTATGGGTACGTGGCTGAGTAGGGTTAGCAGAGTCTTCCTGAACTTCCTCCATACATTGATCCTGGGGGTCGGGGGGATCTGGAGGTGGGGCATGTTCAGGTGTTTGTGGTACCACCGAGCAGGGGAGAGAGGGATTGGAGGGCATGTTGTTTTTTACCATTTGGTTTTCCAATTGTTTTATTACTTACTTTTTTTATAATTTATGTATAAATACAAAATAGATACAATAATTTTATATTTATTAAGATGCACGTCACGTCAGAATTCGAATCTATTGAGTTTGAGTTGTGAAAATTTATAAGTGATGTAATTTATAATTTAATATTTTAAATAAAAATTTGTTATCATGTTTATTTTTTTTATTAAACCACCCGGATCTCTTCAAAAAATTTTGGGTTCAATTTAAATTAAAAATAAATAATTTTCAATGATAAATTATATTATAAGTTTCAATATAAATAAAAATATTTTCTTTTTTTATTTGTTAGTAATTATATTTTAATTATTATTTTAAATAATCTGTCATTTATGCACATAAATATTATGTTTTTTTCATCTGAACTATAAGATATTCGAACACTTCAGATTAATTTTGGGCTACAAGTGTGAAAAAGCTTTTCCAATTCGTTTATGGAGTCGGTGATTACATAAATATTGTGTGGAGTGAAGACAAAGGATGTTTGGATTAAAATGATAGCGCCCACGCCTTAACTCCAATCATACGAAAATAAACTCCTCCCTTAGCTGCACTTTCATAATCACCATCCATTCAAATAAGCGCCATTGAATCAAAACTCATTCTCTCCCTCTACATCACTTTCCCTCTCCACAAATGGGTTCGGGAACTAGTAAAATGGGTTCGAAACAATCGCGGCCACGTGTGCAGCGGAGTTTCAACCGCTTCAACACGAAGTTGTCATCTTTTCTCTGTGGAGGTTCGTCTTCAGGTAATTTTGTGAATTTTGTTGACAGTTTGAGTCTTTTGTGGTTTTGTGATCTGGGTTTGATTGATCGGTTGTAATGATTGATTCTCTATGTTGGTTTTGATAAAAATGCAGTGCGTTTGACTTTGGAACAATAAAATAAAGAAAGTAAGAATTTTTGGAGAGTTAATGAACTGAGAAATGAAGAAAAAGAAAGTGTTCTTGTTGCAAGATTCTGTCTTTTTTATGGTTTAATGATACATTGTTGTTTGAAGATTTTTTTTCTTGTTTTTGTTGATTTTGACATTGTCATTTGCCTTCTGTTTCGTCTTTGCTTCTGCGTATGTGAATGTGGTTAGTTACTAATTGAGATGTTTCACGCTTAGTTTGCCTTAAGAATAAATACACAGCCAAGAAGCTTTGCGCACTTTTGATCTTTCATATTGTGCTTATTGTATGAAGCATTGACATTGTGGATACATAGTTATCACGATGCTTTTATCGCTGTTCTTCGGCTTGTAGTATTGGAAACTTATTTGTGTGCAAATTTGTGATATAGTTGGAAGACGGTCCAGATGAAATTCTGATAACTTCTGCACGGCATTGTGATCCAATCTTCAGGGATGTCCGGAATCATGCCGAAGAATCATTCTTTTCTGGTACCGGAACAGGGTCTACCAGCTCCTGTGCTGAGATTGGACCACCATCTGATAGCAGTGGTGCAGCTACTGATGGATCTGGAATTGATGGTATTAAGAGTCTTGATACGAAATGCTTGTCTGGAAAGAAGGAATTAGTTGCTCCATATTGGGTAAGTAGTGTATATGATCATGGTGATTCTGATAGGCATAGAATTAGTAATGAAGCTAGTACTTCATTTAAAGAACAATGTTCGGATCATGTCTCTGTCAATGATCTGGCTAACAAGGGTGCAGTCAATGTCCATGAAAATTCAGCAAGCAAAGGTGTTTCTTATTTCCATCCCGAGACTACACAGCCGAGAAGTTCTTCTCCTTATGGGTTTGGAAATTCAGATTCTGGTGCGATGCATGTTGAAAATTCTGCGGCTGAAATATCAAGGCATTCCGATTCCCATAGTGCTCCAAATAGGTCAGATGCCCCATGCTCATTACGAGATGAATCTACACAAGAAGCAGTGCCTCCAAGTTTAGGCTTTCCTTTGTTTGATATGGAGCCAGGGAGGGAAGATGGAGGTTTGCTTCATGTAGATGTTGTAAGTATATCTTCTAGCATTTTCAACAATGATACAAGTAGTCGGGGACGTCAAGATGCCAGAAGGAACAGCAGAAGATTGTTTTGGGATGCCTTTCTTCTGTCTGATGATGCGGATGATTTGGGATCCCCTAACCGATGGCTCCTTGATTTCAGTGGTGACATTTTTTATGACGGGATTGGCAGTGATTCTGGATATCTTGGCAGCAGAATTCACAGGTTTAATGAACGTAGGCAACAATCGAGATCTGAGGTGAGTCTGAAAAATTGTGAATGACACTTTTGCTTGAATTTAACGACAAATTTTATATTATTCTTATCTTGTACTTCTTACCAAGTAAATTTATTTTTTCATTAGTACCAAAATTTAGCAGATAAGTATAAAATATTGCATTTATATTTAACTCAAGCATGCTTGCATAACTCCTGGCAGATATGGGAAAGACTTCACAGTGGTTTACGTGAAAACGGTAGGCAAACTACGCGCTGTCCATCAGGACTTCACGCAGAGGGTACATGCTCATGTGAATCATTTTTAACAAGTGAAGGGTCCAGTCCAGCAGGCATATCACGTATAGTGATGCTTGCTGAAGCTCTGTTTGAGGTAGCTCTCTTCTGTCAACCAACATCTTTCTACTGGTCTGCATATCTTTTCTTGTTTACTTTATTTTCATTAATAAGCTAGAGACAAACTGTTCAAAATCGTGATCCCCGTGTCTGAATGCCATTCGTAAGTTGAGGAAGTAGGCATAAAATTACTATCGCTTTTTACCATAACAAGTGGTTTCCTATTTTTTAAATTTGTGATATTTCTATCATGAAACTTCTGGATTCAGTTGTGAAATAAGCACTTGCTACAAATATACGAAAATGCAATGATCAAGATTCAATTTTGTAATCTCTTCTATGCTTAGTCGCTTTTTGTTTTTTCCTGATGTTCCGTTGTTCATGTATTTTTTTATCTGCAGGTTCTAGATGAAGTTCACCGTCAACCTGCGTCTCTTGCCCTATCCATGGTTTCCCTTCCAGCCCCTGAATCTGTCGTAGATTCTTTCCCACCCAAGAATCACAAGAAGGTGGGCAAAGTCGAGGGCAGCGATGATGATGAACAGTAGGTTCTGTTTGAAACGTTCTTTGAAAATATTAACTTGGCATTGCTTGTCTGTGAATGAGCTTCGTGTTTCAAGTTAAACTGAATATTTACAATCTTGTGAACAGGTGTCACATTTGCCTTTGTGAGTATGAAGAAGGTGACAAAATTAGAGTTCTTCCCTGCCATCACGACGACCACATGGCATGTGTCGACAAATGGCTTAAAGAGATTCATGGGTACTTTAGTTACCTCTCTTTATTTCCATATGAATGTGAAGAATTGCATAATCTTTTATCTTTTCCCGATAAATTCCACTTCTTCCTTTCTGGCAGTGTATGTCCGCTTTGTCGAGGGGACGTTCGTCAAGGTGTCAGCGAGAGTTCCGTTCCAAATTCTGAAATGGCTTTAGTTTGACACAATTGTGTATACTTGTAAATAGTGATCATCTTGTAGCATCTGTATTATTTTCTTCCAAAAGTTTACTACTTTACAGCAATTAAAAGAATAAAATTTTCCATGTTCGTCTGTTCCCTCTCCGCTATAGTTTTTTGTTTCCAATAATCCGCGTCTTGATCGAACCAAGCTTCTGCAATTTCAGAACCTCCTCGCCGAATAGCCTGTTGTCCTCGGTCGGATGGCATTTCCCTCCACTGAAACAGGTTGAAACCAATTGTCTGCTGCTCCTTTTCAATTCTCGGGGCATAATGCATATAAACTTGGCAATGGTTCAAAGATCAGTTTTTCAACAAAAAAAGAGTTGTTCCGTATGGTTAAAACAAATGAATTGATTCTTCATGGTTCACAAGATGATACAATATAACATATGATATTGATTAATGAAGAACAGATTTCTTCTTTCCCTGCTTATATGAGCCATTTAGAGAAATAATTGGAAAAAAAACGAAACTCTATTTAGCTTAAGATACGATACATCCTATCACAAATACTGAAACTCATTGCAGCTTAACAAGCAGCAACTCTGTGTTTAGCCCTGCAGAGAAGAGCCGTCACCTGGAGTCCAAAAGGGATTTTGGAAGGAAGACGACACATTCATCTGCTTGTTTCCATTGCTTTCTTTGTAGTCATGGAAGAATGGATTGATGTGATCCTTTGCAGAGAAATCCCGTTTAGTGGAGAAAGAATTGTCCTGCTGAGCAAAGAGATTTGGGTGACAATTCTCATCATCTTCAAATGTTGTCCATCTCATCGAGTTGGTTCGATGTTTCTCTCTGTGAGCATTTCTCTTATTCTCCAACTCTCCCACATGATCCTTAAACTCTTTCTTCACTAAATCCAACACAACATCACCATACCTATCGCACCATGACCTGAAGTAGATGATATTAGTTAGTTTTAATACAAAAAATGCATATTTGTGTTTCTAGGGTTCCATAAAATTGACTCACTTCGGGAAGAAGTTCTTCAAGTCAGCCTTGTCGACAGGTAGCTTGGTGGAAATTGCTTCCATTTGGTCATCCCTGAAAGTTCATAACAGAATCGAGCAGAAAAATGATTTAACTTTCAGAAGTATATGCAAACCTAATCATGTTCAAATCTCAAATGAGAGATGCTTACGAGAATTTCAGATTGGGGTTTGTATTGCCAAGTTCTGTTTGAATCCTTGACAGTTCCTTCTTTATTTTGTCTCCTAAAACCTGAATATTAACAAAAACACAGCACAATGAGTTAAGATTCAGATAGTAATACACAGAAAAACTTGGAATGAATTGAGAAGATGGAGATTATTGAACCTTGTCAATGAAGAAATCTGAAGGAGAACCATTAGTAAGCAACTTCTTTTTGATTTGTTTAGTGTCAGGTCCCTCTCCAACAAGACTTGTTCCTGAATAAGCTTCACTGTCTGATCTTTCACAATTGAGAGGCAAAGGAGCAGTCTCATCTTCTGAATCATTTCTCTTCCATTTCCTGAACCCTTCAAAACCCCATTGCTTTTTAGCTGATTTTGATGCTTTATCCTCAGACTCAACTATATTTTCACCATCATGTACCTCTTTTTGATCTCTCTGAAAGAGAGATCTAAAGGGTTTCCTCTTTGACTTCTCAGTACTTCCGACTTCCTTTGTGGACTCAACTGTCATGCTTTCTTGCATGAGAATTGACTTAGTTTCACTTTCCTTGTTTTTCAAACAAGTATTATCTGAATACACAGAAGAGGAAAATGCAGCCTCAGTTTCAAATATGCTCTTCTCTCTGTGTTTAATTTGCTTGTGAGGAGTCGTAAACCCGAAAACCGAAGCTGCTCCTTTGATCTGTTTAATTGTTGAATTAGGCTTTAACTTGTTCTTGGATACTGGAATTTCTTTAGTAGCAGATTTCTCATCTTGCAAGTCAATGACTGACCATTGCTCTTGTTCTACATTTTCTGTAGATTCCTTCTGACCACCCACAACCACATCTCTAGCTTCAATCTCAGCTCCTTGAACTGCCAATCTCTGCAACAATGGCCTCTTTGATGAATGATACTCTTCTTCTGATATGCATTTTGCATAAAGCAGCTCCTACAAACAAAATTTCCCCCAAAAAAACTAAATAAAACAAATCCCTATAAAAATCTCTAAAATCCTTAATTCTTACATTAAAAAAAACATATTCACCTGTAAAAACACAAGCTTATCTCTCAAAATAACTGGCTGTTCACATTCAGCTGGAGAAGCAATAAGTGTCTCAAGCAAATGAACTCTAAAATCAGAAACCTCACTTTCATCCAAAATCCCTTCTTTATGCAATCCCATCAAGTTCAAGATCTGATGGAAAGAGTCTTGTTGCCACTTCAAGTTATCAGAGTGAAGCTTGGAGAGTCTATGTTCTGCAGCAGTCAGCCTCTTCTTCTTGAATGAAAAGGGGAGAATGTTCTTGCAGAGAGTGGTGATTGAGTCATGGAGCGTCGAGTAGTATGTTGGCGTGTATGAGTAAACCATTTTGGATGGTTTCTTAGTGATTTCTTGAGACTTTTGGGAAGCCAGAGCTTTGTTTTTGCAAGATTCTTGATGAGTTTTCTTGCGGTTTTTGTGGGCAGGATTTTGAATAGTGTGTTGTGTTGTAATAAAAACGGTCATTTTGGAACTAGCCGTTGAAGAGTGCGGTGTAAAGGAGTTATGCAATAATTGACGATAAAACGTCGTCGTTTTATTCTTTGGATTTGGGCCACTTTTGTCGTTTTCTGGTCTTGTGTGTGTGTGTGTGTGTGGAAGAGACATGTGAGGGACGTGTTAGAAAATTACATAAAACAGTAAATGATTGATTAAATCGTAAAAATATAATTTCACGCTCATATTTTCACAAATTAGCTCAATTTATATTTTTATTAACGTGATGTCCGTAATTTAGTTTTTGTGGTCTCTAATATTTTTAACCGACAGACGTAACATCAATTAAATTAACAAAAACTTAAACCAACTTTTTAAAAACTCAAAAAACAGCTGCAATCTCTTGAACACATAAAAACCGAAAAATAATTATGCATACAACACGCACAATAAAGTATGATGTTGAATAAATTAGCAGTTGAAGATGTAAAATATATGATATTAACTAGTGACATGCATTATTGGTGGATTATATATAAAATTATAGTGAGCATTATTAACACAATCACAATGGAAAATGATTGTCCACTCATTAAAGAGGGAGATAGGAAAGCACTTGACTTGCATTTCATTCTCGGACAAAAGAAAATTATTGTCTTGAATATTTCAATTTTTTTGATTGCAATAAAAAATTATTATAGTTTTTAGTGATATTCTTTTACATCATCTAAAAAATAAAGTCAAAGATTTTTATAGATACGTTACTCTCTCAAAATAGCGACACGTTTTGTCTGGGTAAAATTGTGAGACTTTATAACGTTAAAATAAATACTTTTTTAATAACCGAGCCTAACGCACAAATATAATCTGCAACAACAAATTTTCAATTAATATGGAAAATAGATTGCTACGCTTTACCTAAAAATAAGGTTGACAATTTATAATCC
>CANYCX011106047.1:0-24684 GCA_948193385.1 Breynia disticha f. nivosa | reverse complement strand
ATTTTCTTATTTTATTTTTATTCCAATTGTCTCTTCATTCTTTCTCTTTATTTTCTATCGTAAAATTTGGTATTTATTGTATACCCATTTTATTCAGTGATAATTCAGTATACGAAATTGGTATAGAGAACGTGGGTTGTTCCCAGACCGTATATTTGGGTTTCAATATGTCATAATTAATCTTATCTTTCTTAAACACGGGTTTGGGCTGACGCCCTGTAAATTATTCAGGCTTATTTAACCTTATCAGATTTAAAAAATGGTTTTGGGCTGAGGCACAGCTCGTTATACAGGTTTAAGTATACTACGCGGTGTGAAAATAGATTACGCGGGGTCGCGTCCACTCCGCGTTCTTTATTTTTCATCAAAATGCGGTGTTAGGTAATCGTGCACAAGCTCGTGGCGACTCCGCGTACTTTGGGGCCAGTCCGCGTTCTCATCTGGTTTTTCGAATTTCTGCTAACTCCTTCACATTTTCATCTCCTTAAACCATTTATCAACCATCCAAACTTCATTTTTTCCAACACTATAAACTAATCTATCATTCTTCTTTCTACTGGATTTTTGTATAACAAATTGGATGCTATTTCAGGCATTTAAACTTAATTAGATAAGCATAAAAATGGAAATATGAATTAATACGTAAGTGTAAGAACACTTACCTCTAAACCAAACAAAAATCAAAAATCAACACAGCTCCAATTTTCTCTCCAAAATCTCTAAAATTCTCCTGTATTCAATTCATAACATACAAGAAATTTTTAACACTCATTCAAGATTTAATTCCAACATTATCCACTCTAAATCAACCAACTATCAACTCTAAATCAACCATTTTTCATCCTTTACTTAGAACCTATTTTTCCTCATCTTAAATATAATTCTTTCTGACATATAAATGGGTCCATTTCAACTGAAATCAAATCATTTCAGCATTAATTTCTATCAATTACATATAATCACTAAAGTTACGAAAATCCAGCAGTCAACCAATTGTAAACCATATGTAAACTTTAAATTATATCATTTTCTACCAACATGCATAATTTCATCTTAACATGTTCCTACTTCAATTCAAACTTCCCAGCATCATAATCCAATATTTCCAGCAATTTTTTAGCCATTTAAATCATAAAAAATTCAACCATGAATCAACCATAAGTAAACTTAACTTCATCTTACCTCCACTTTGTATGCAAATTTTCACAGAAATTTCCACAAAAAATTCTCCATATTTTCTTCCCCTGCTTAACACTTTAACCCAGCCTTTCCTTTACATTTTCTCTGCTGAAAATGTATTTTTAAAGAGTAATTTGGGTCCCCTTTTCCCTAAATCCCAATATTGTGTCACCATTATTTTTTTTTCAACCTGTCGGACAAGTACGTGGGGTGGCTCAAAAATACGCGGGGTGGTAACGACTCCACGTTCTTTGGTGTCTAGTCCGCGTACTCCACGTGTTCCAAATTTTATTTGATTTTTATCTTTTTATTTCACGTCTACCTTACGTCATTTTTTCGTATGCCTTTTTATACTACAATTACACATTAATTTATCTTTATTTTTTCATGGAAAATTTTTTCAGGATGTTACATTTTTTATGACAAACGTGTGTTTAAAAAAAGTGGTTTTTAGGAAAGATTTAAAATAAAGTTTTTTTTTTTTGAGAATTGGATCATTTCTAACTTGAGCTCTATCTTTTTCAAAAACTATTTTTCAAACAGTGCTTTGTCGATGTATTTCCATTTGTCTAACAAAAAATATGGTTTGAACAAAAAGAATGACGATAAAAAAAACATAATTTACAAGGAAAATAAGATAGAATCAACATCTCATATGGTTGCTAGTATGATGAGATCGAAGATCATATTTATTTTTTCTTTTTGATTATGACTGTGTTTGGTGTGCTGAATGTTAGTATGTTTGTGTCTAGAGTGGAGTTCGTCCATCTAATCGTTTAAGGAGTGCACCAAAATGAATTAAAGAAGTATGCATGAAATCGAAGGTATTGTGTTGGATTAAATTTTGTTTGTTCGAACATGTCTTGATTTGTTAATTATTTTTAGATTTGTGTTTAAACGTGTCTTAATTTTGTCTGTTTATATGTTTTTAATTTGGATGAAATGTATTTTCATTTAAGTTGACAAGGATATATGTGAAGTTTAGATGCATTTATATCCATTTGTGAAATTTTTTTTGGTAAATTGTTGACAAGAGGCCAATTATTTTGATATGTTTAAGCTCATTCTCGGAAGTGTTTTTCTTGATGAGTTGTTGCCAGGTGGTTAATTATTATTGATCTTAAATAGTTAGTTTTAGTTTTTCAATTTTTTATGTAGTTTATTTGTGTTTTGATTTTAGTTTTAATTTTATAACAAAACATGTCTTGATTTATTGTTGATTTTCTTATATTTTTTGTTCACATGTATAGAAAATTTTATCAATTAATAAAGTTTTTGTGTATGTTTTAGATGCATTTTTTTTAACTCAATTATTAATTTTTTCACGATTTTATTGGGAGGAAATTAGTAAAAAAAAATTTTTAAATGGTAGTTATTTAGATTCTAAAATTGATCTAAAGATCTTCAAATTAAATATGAAAAGAGAAAATCAAAATTTTAATATAAAAAGTAGAGTAATTTACTTTTTTTTATATATAATTTAAGAAAAAATTAATGTTAATTTTAAATTTTGATTTCTTGGATTGTTAAGATTTGCAATTTTATTTAAATATATATGAAAGAACACACACACACACAGAGATATATATATATATATATAATACTAATTAATTAACATATAATTAATTAAAGCACGTAAATAAAATGAACAGAAAACGCACACTTAGAGTTCCGTTCAACACAGCGGAAGAAGAACGATACCTCGTTGGGGTACGCTCGTATCCACAGGCGCAGACGCGTCAGGATACGAGCAATGTTTCGCACCCGATCCTACACTGGAATCCCGATCATCAAGAGAGTGATTTTTAGAATTCTCATTCTTAAAACCTCCACTAATAAATCTGATTATTTTAGTTGTTGGTAACTAATGTAGAAGAGAGAGAGAAAATATGGTGGAGAATGTGCTTATATAGAAGTGAAAGTACCTGTTAACAAATAGATATTTTTTCATGCACATTTACATTTTAGTTCATAAACTAAAAATGTTTCTAATTTAATCCAGTTATTAAATAAATCATAATTAAGTCCTTTAACTTAATTATATTTATTCGATAACTCAAACGTCATGAACGGAATAAATTATCCTTTCAATATATTTTTTTACTTGATAAATATTGATAATATTTTTGCTATATAATTTTAAAATCACGAGTTATTTTCCGCGAACCCAATAAAAAAGGAAAGAAAGGAAATGGTAGCCACTTTCCGAATCAGTTAGTGAGGACCCCACCCCACACCTCACCTCACATCTCTCCCTCCACTCTTAACCGTCAATTCTTCCTTCCACTTTCCCATTCCCACGACACCGTTTTCTCCACAATGGGCGTCGATTATTACAACATTCTCAAAGTCAATCGCAACGCCACCGACGATGATCTCAAAAAGGCCTACAAACGCCTCGCTATGATTTGGCACCCCGACAAAAACCCCTCCACTAAGCGCTCCGAAGCCGAATCCAAATTCAAACTCATCTCCGAAGCTTACGACGTCCTCTCCGACCCTCAGAAGCGCCAGATCTACGACTCTTTCGGCGAACAAGCCCTCAAATCCGGTCACTTTCCCCCGCCTCCCTCCACCTCCAGGAATTACTTTCACCCCCAAAACCCTAATCCTAATTTTCGATTTAAGCCCCGCGACGCCGATGATATTTACGAAGAGCTCTTTGGAGAATCCGGAGGGAGAAGTTTTTCGAGGAAGGCCGGCCCAATTGAGAATTTGTTGGGGTGTAGTTTGGAGGAGCTTTACAATGGTGTCAAAAGGAAGATGAGGATTTCGCGGAATGTTATTGATGCTTTTGGGTATTTTTTTTTCCTTTTGAATGTCTCTTAGAGACTGGTTTTGTAATGTTTGTGTGCAGAGGTTTCATAATGCTGTGTTGAGGTGTATGAATTGTGTTGGTTAGGTTCGTTTTAATGAATTGATAAGTGATGAAGATTGTTTAATTTAGGCTGGAAGAGACTGTGAGGTCATCATTTAGTTTCTTATTTGCAAAACTTCTGATAAGGAAAGGGCTGACGTTCTACTCAACTATCTTCTTATATTATTTTATGGTTCTTTGTTTTGTTCAAAATTGATTTGCATTGTGAATGTCTGCTTAGTTTTCTTCACAATGTGTTTTTAGGTATTGGTTATGGTAAAGTGACGTTGTTAATAATCTGAAATATATATATATATATATATATATTATATGTATAGACATTCTGGCTCTGCTATGTTGTTCTTGAGATTTTCCAGGTGGTAAATTAGTTTTGTAGGATGGTTTCCATTTGTAGATCTTGTTATAAAAGTACAAATTTCTAATATTAGTCATCTGCAGTTTATGTGTATTAATGCTATCTCAGCTCAAAGAATATACTTCTAGTTATATGATGACATGATATCTCAGGCAAGTCAGCTCATGCATAGATTATCTCATCATAGTCAGAGGTGGATTTCTCTTTGTCTCACTTCAGAATTGTTGTCCGGTTTGTAAAAAACTAATCTAATTATCTTTAGTAATTACGTTCTGTCATTACTGGACATCAAAGAAGTTTTTCGTTTTTCTGTGTTTTTAAATTTTAATTGCTTATTATTTGTTTTTTTTTTTGTATTGTACTAGGTGATCAGAAAACCAAAAACATTCTCAGAACATGGTTATTATCTCTCTGATTTAAGGCATTAAAGCAGTGAACGTCTTTTGAAATTACATATTTCGTTCTCTCTTCATTGAGCTTGTTGATTTTTCCACTGTAGTATACTATAGTATTTCCTTATATTTTTTGCCTTTTAACTTGATATGCAAACAATTCTTGTGCAGTAAGGTTCAGACGCTACAAGAAATACTGACCATTGAAGTAAAACCTGGTTGGAAGAAAGGTACAAAAATCACTTTTCCAGAGAAGGGTAACCAGGAGCCCGGTGTTATTCCTGCAGATCTTATTTTTGTTGTTGATGAAAAGCCACATGAAATCTATAAGAGGGATGGTAATGATCTAGTGGTCAAGCAAGAGATAACATTGCTGGAATCCCTCACAGGGAGGACCGTTGCTCTGACAACATTGGATGGAAGGAATCTCGTGATCCCACTGGCAGACATAGTGAAGCCTGGTTCTGAGGTAATAGTCCCAAATGAAGGCATGCCAATTTCAAAAGAACCTGGGAAAAAGGGAAATTTAAGAATCAAGATTGATGTTAGGTATCCATCAAGGCTTACATCGGAACAGAAATCTGAGCTAAGAAGAATTTTGGGAGGGGTGTCATAGTAGTGAACGCACGTTGAACAGACCACTGTTGTTTTTGTGTCTAAGGGTGTAAATAGAGTTTTCTGTGGCTGCTAGAATGTGAATCCTATAGGTAGGTTCCAGGAGGTGATTGGTGAGATCACTCTAGTAATTTTTAGCTTATTGGTGTTGCATAGTAAACTGAAGAAAACAGGTAGAAAAGTCTCACCTGGATTCTGTCATTTTTGCCTTACAATTTTTTGGTTTTGATTGATATCTTGTCATGAACTGATAGTGTAATTTAGAATATTTGACATACGAAATTTAATTATCCCATTATTTTTATATCTTGATTTGTGCTTGAAAAAGCTTGGTGTCGAAGTATTCTATTTTTCCCGAAGGAAGGGTGCGTGTTTTTCCTCATGTGCAAGGCCAGACCTCCAGAGAGAGAGCAGCACAATTCCTATGAAAAGTCACTCTCACCTTCTCTAGGAGAAATCCATGGCAGCAAACATTATAGCTCAAATTCGGGTAGAAGTTTGGGTTATTTCTAATTCCAAGTAACTCATTCTTAGTTTCATTCTTCGGAGTTAAGTTTTGTTGTTTATGGGATGGATTAGTGGTGATTTGTGGTTTTTGTTTTGATAACTTTTGTGTTGTTGAAGAAAAAATAAGATTGTTGAAAAAACCTTATTTCAAACTGAAAATTCTAGATTTTTTTAAATTGTTTTTGAGAGATAAGTGGCATAAAATTAATAATTGAGATTTCTTCTGTGAATAAAACTTATTTTTTTTAAAAAATATTTATATGTACGTGTTATGATATTACTTTAATGATGTATAAATATGTTAATTTTACTTAATGTAATTATTAAACTAATTATTAGTTCCCCTTGTTCTCACCCCTGTTTTGGAGATTTACAATGACTAGCATGGATACGTAGATTTATAATTAGTAATCAAACTAGCAGTTAAATCCGCGTGATACATCGGGATGTCATGCATTCATTTTATCGATATAAATGATAATCGAAAAAATAATACAATTAAGTCAAATTCTGTAAATTTATATATAGATAAAATATGTTAGTATTGCTATAATTTATCTTTCAAATTTGAATAATTCATCTAAAATATTGATATGACTTATCTTGAAGTCACATATTTATTCGAAAATCAATTTAATAATTTATCTAAAATTCACTCTTATCTTAAAATAAAATTAAGATATTTATCGATTTATTATCAAATAAAATTTATATGTCAAATATTATATATAGATAATGTCAAGTGTCAACTAAAGAATGTATTAAACGTCACAACTCTAATAATTTCTTTTAACTTTAGCATTTAAGATTTTTAAAGTAGATGTAATCTCCTATTTAGTTTTATGAAAGAGATATGTTTATGCAATTATCTCAATTTAACATGACAAAATTAAGGATTATTATTTCATTAATATCTTTTTAATTGTGATATACAAAACTGAAATAATAATTTATTCCGCCCATGACGTTTAGATTGTCGAATAAATATAATTAAGTTAAGAGACTTAATTATGGTTTATTTGATAGAATGATTAAATTAGAAGCATATTTAGTTTATGGACTAAAATGCAATTTTACGTGAAAAGATACCATTTCACCAAATGGTACCTCCACTTCTATAAATATCATTCCTCCCTTCCATATTTCAACCACTTCATTCTTCCACCAAAGGAAGAGAGGAGAGAAGAGACACTTTTCTTCTTCTCCACAAATAACCAACAGGTGGTTATTTCTCTTGGGTTCGGTTTTCGGTGTAGGATCGGGTGCGAAACATTGCCCGTATCCCGACGCGTCTGCGCCTGTGGAATTCCGCTGTGCATTGAACGGAATTCCAGGTTCGACATTCTATTCATTTTATTTACGCTTAATTAATTACGTATTAATTAATTCGTATTTTATATATATGTGTTGTATATTGCATTTCTTTCAAAAATTATCACCTATTTTTTAAATTTATTACTTTTTCAAACAAAATTTCTATATTTTATTGAAAAATCACTTACTAATATTTTTAATTATTCCGATGGACTTGTATATATGCATGCTATAGTTAAATTTGCTTATTAGTTAAATTTCTAAGACACTCCCACTAACATGACAATCTTTTCAAGTCACAAAATTGCAACCACATATTACACAAGAAAATGACTTTTTATTCATATTTTTGAACTTGTTTAGGGTTCAATCAAAAAAGGAATTTTTTTTTTTAAAAAATGGTACTAAGTACAGACAGTTAACAAAATTCTAAAAACTTGTATTGTTTTTATTATAAAAAAGTGTTGATGATAGAGATGTTTCATTAATTAGCAATCTCAATTAACATGAACAATACAAAACAACCATAAAATGACAAATTACTCTGCTTCATTGATTACTTTGTTTAATAAACATAACATTGAAAGAAGAAAGTTGTGGTGCACATGTACGGAAAATTAACTAATTACTGATAGATTCAAAAAGGGTTGCAATTTATGTTGTCGAATCATAATTATATTAGTATTTTTTTAATTAAATATCATTATTTATGATAAAACATTTAAAAATTAAATTTGTATCACTCGTGTTGCATGTAATCATGTACTCATTAATTATGTTATCGAATAAAAAATAATCAGACTAGCTTTATCAGATATTTTGAAACAGATATAAGGTTGAGTTACAGTACTGCATGGGAAATAGGGTGTTTTGTAAACAAGAATGGTGTAAGAAAAAATGTTGGTTTCTGTTTGTGTTTTTATGGAATTAAGCTGTAACTATCCATAGACAAACTGCATAAAACCGAAACTGGATTACAAAAGAGATGATGTCAATGGAAGGCATGCAGGTTGGGATGAAGAAGAACCATGGAAATTTTGGGAGCTTGCTTCTGAACTTATGTTTAGATGCTTCAATGGTGTGGGATTTCGGACCACATCCCAAAATGACAATGATTACATACATACAATGCATGTATGAATCAATCAATCTCTTCTCCTTTTGCTTTTGTAGATTTCCGTCAAGTGGCTGACAATCACTCATCTGACGAAAACATTAACTAATACGCGATTAGATTTGATACGAATTTAACTTTTTGTAAAATTTATGTCGTAATTAATAATATTTAATAAAAAAATTGCTCACGTGATTACGATTTAGTCACTCGAATTGTTACCCCACTCCCTTCCATATTTCTTTTTATTTTTTGAAAATCAATTGTATGCAACCTTTTCACACGATCTTGTCGAATATTCTAGGTTGAACCTACAAAGAAATGACATTGTACAGTTACCGAATCAATTAAGTTGAACCTACAAAATTTTTTCACATGGTTTAGAAGTGGGAAACCAGCTGTTAGTTATTCCACACTGTTTAGATTTAAAGTTGTGAATGAGTCGCTTTTGTAAATAGATTTCACACTCTAGTTGTTACTAATCACAAAATCTTTAATTTTGTTAATAAGTACTGTGTAAGTAAAAAAAATTTTATAATTTTGTTTGTTGAAACATTGTAAATTTAATAAAAAAATTAAATAATACTTTGGTTAGATCAGGATTTTGTAAGTACAATTAAGTACTTTTTAAAAGGCTTTGCTTTAATATTTGATTAATGTAAATGGTGAAAAGCCAAATCTTTAATTGAGATTCTCTTTTGATTTATTCCTCAGAAATTCAACAATAACTTGAATAAAACAATTTAGAAGTCACGAAAAGGACATGAATCTGTTTCTCAACTTTCTACGTAAATTTGAAAAAAATAAAAAATTTATATATGTTCTGATAGCCCACCATCAATCGTCAGCATCAGCATTCCAATCCTCTACGTACCAAAACAATATCGATTAATGGAACACATACCTGAATTATAAATTTCTCAGATTCATTTAGTTTTCATGCAAATGAATTGTCTTACATAGGAATGAAACTAAAAATAGAGCTGCCTATTTTTAATACGATAACATGAATTATGAGAACACATTTACGATACAACACGATCGATACAAATTTAATTTTGTAGTTTTTATAGTACTACAAATAGTGACATTTGTTAGAAAAAACACAATACGATTATGACACGCTTAACACGAATTGACAACTCTGGCTATAAACACGGTATGGGACATCCAAACACAGCATGTGGCTCTGTTGGCAAGCATTTATTTTGAAGTCAATTGATGCATTTAATGGAGGAGGACCATTCCTTTTGAATCTCTCAAATTATTTTTGCCAATCCCACAACCATTGTTTATTTACCCACAATATTTTAATTCCATCTATTAAAAAATGTAATTACCATTATGAATTATTTATCAAATTACGAATTTAGCGGCGTAAATCCATTTAGATAAAAATTTAGTGTCGCTCTTTATTCACGAGTATTCTCTTCCACTAAATCCGCGCTTGAGACAGATTTCTCTAGAGCTCCGCCGATCCGATATCTTCAAAGATAAAAATGTTTGTGACAGCAGAAAATTGTGGTGAGATTGTAAAATGATGCAATGGTCCACACAGAAGAAGGGAAGGGCAAGTTGAAGACGATTTTTTCCAGTAAGTTGGCCTTCCAAAGGCACAGAGAGAAGATAAAAGGCAATCTCATCCACGTATTTACGGATGAGCTTCCTCACTTGAGACTACTGTTTTTGCACATTCAGTTTATTGATTTTCTGCCAAATTTGAAAAGCAATCTTCAAAAAATAGAAGAAAACAACAAAAAATATTAAGATGTGGAGGATTGAGTGTCATGGTATGGTATGGTATGCCACCACCTAAGGCTAAGAATGGGTTATAGAGATTTGCGAATAATTGAATAGCCAAACCCAAAAAAAGGAAAAATTTATTTGATACAGTTTTAAATTTTAAGCAATATCTAAATCAAGAATCATATAAGATTATATCGAATTGTACTAAATCGAATAAATAATATGAATACTTTTATTATACATTGAAAGTACACATATATAAGTTCATATACTAAAAAAGTATTAATATTTATTCAATTTATTTAAATAATTTGTTTGATAATTTGAATAACGTTTTTAGTCATAAATTTTTTTAATATAATATAATTATTAAAATTCAATTTATTAACCGTTGTTTTCTTATTCTGACGAATAATTTCAATAGTACGTAGGCATAATAAAATACAATTCTTGAAAGGCTTCATGTGACATGATTTGTTCTAATTTATACACCTCTGATTGATTTTTCTATTGAAAGCATCCCTTGATTGACTTCATGATTCATTGCAATGATGAACGCATATTCGAGTTTCTAAACCTAAAATACTCTCAAATTTTAATTTATATTATGCTTTGTTGATATGTCACGATCGATTATGGCCAAAGAATATAATTACATGATTAATTAAAACAGCAAAAAACAACACTAAGAAAACAAAACTCCAAGCGGCTCTGAAAGAATATGGACGAACTATATTATGAGACAAATGTTTAAATTTATTTTTATTTGTATTTTGTTTCTGTTAGTATTCTTTTTCACTAGATTCATCTTTGAATAAGAATTTATTACATTATCGGAATTATTATTTAAGAGGACACATAATAAAATTTCCCTAAAATATGCCCTGCACTTCAGTTGTAATTATAGATCCCATACTGATATTTGTTTCAGTCTCAAACGACTGCTACTTGTACGGAGAATTCTTATGTAAATCTCATAATTCACGCTAATCAGACTAATTTGTAACGTGTCAGTTCGTATCGGGTTGTGTTAGTTTACTGTGGCTATTTTTTTTCCAAATCGATTAAAATTTCATGAGGTTTTATTTTAGTTCACATAAAATTATAATTTATATTTTGAATAAATATGAATATAGCATATAAAATTAAATTAAGAATATAAATTATGTATTATTTATAATTGTCACTGAAAAAATTAAATTTGTATGCATTTCTTGTATTTTTTTATGTATATAAAAAAATATTTTTTTCTTAAAATTATTACTAATTTTTTATAATATTTCACATTTAATATTAACTTTGATCCAATCAACATCCGAGGAGCACCAATGAACTATCAACAACCCTTTGACCCTGGCCTTCAACATGTGTTTTGTACCAGGAAAAAATCAATTAGGTTAATATTGTGTTTGGTACAAATAATTTTTACAAAATTTTCTGAAATTTATTTGTAATTTTATTTTCTGTTATTTGGTATAATTTTTTACCTTATATAATTTATTTGCAAATTCAATTTTTGTACTTGATATGATTTTTCAAAAATAACTCAAATTCTTTATTTTCAAATTCATAAAATTAGTTTAGTTAGTTTTTTTTTTCATTTTTAAATTTTATCAAAAAGATGAAATTAAAGATCCACATAATTTAACGTACAACAAACTTACTCAATTGTTTTTAAATATAAATTTTAAAAGATTTTATTTCGTTTCGTTTATAATTCCTCACAAAATGCATTTCATTTCATTTAAATATATTTACAAATGTAATCAAATGAATATAAATTTAGTATCAAAACACTAAGTAAATGTATGTTCCGAGGAATAACAATTATTTATGTACTTTTAGATAATTGAGAAGTCTATTAAGTAAATTTAATGAATAAAATTGAATAATGAGTGAGTGCTTATATTGAAATTATTTTTTGTAAAACAATAAAGAAATAAATAACTGTGCATGAGTTAGTTGATTTAATTTAAATATAATATATAACGGTGATTGAATTTATTTTCCAATTTTTTTATTATATATATATATATATATGATAATAAAACTAAGGGTAGGAATAGAGAAGAGAAAATATAATGGGATAGGGGTCCACAAAATGAGAGAGTGATGAGTGGGAATGAGGTGTTACGGACTGGTACGGATCGTACGTTAGTTAGGAAGAGGGGACAGATCTCATGTGGAACTGATTTACGTTTGGTTTTTATGGGACCCATTCACACATACATGCTGTCAACAAAGAATGCAATCAAACATCTGCCACGTGTCTCCGGACCCACCTACTCCTTATTTATTGAAATTTTTATATGAATATTAAGTCTAATAAAAATAATTCAATTTTATTAAATTTAAAAGTTATTTAAGTAATTAGTGGGTATATTTGTGAAAGAGCATAAAAAGTTGAATTATAAAAAGTTGATAAATTTAAAAAATAAAAAATAAAAATATATAACATATACAAAAAATATGTGTACATATAATTTTCCTTATCTATTTGATGCTCAATCCTCGTGGCCAACCCAACACTAAATACAGAGATTTTTTATTTTGTGGAATATTAAGTTTTTAGCATCTTTTCAAATTAAATACAAAGTTTATTTCAGAAAAAGAGAATTTCCAATTGTTAAATAAGAAAAAAAAGATGAATAATTGTTAATAAAAAATAAATAAAAAGATAATATGTCTAAAACTAGGGTTGTTAATTTTTGATCCGATAACACTATTAATAAATACGCGATTAAACACAATAAAAATAATATAAGTTTACTTTTTAATACTTATGCTATAAATTATAATATTTGTTATAAAAAATTATTGACACAATTACGACACGTTAATTAAAATTTTCACCCATATCTAAAACTTTTAGGAAATGATTCCTTTTGTCTGACTAATCAAAATGCTTAAACAACTTTCAAACATTCTCAATCCACAAAACACAATTATTCTAACGACAATGACTTCGTCCTTGCTTTACGTTTTTTCTCTCCCAATTTTCTAGTCAAATATGACGGGTTTATTTATTTTTTTTCCCCTTTTCTCCTGTCAAATATTCATTTTACTGTTAAAAGATCAGAGGTTTATTTAGAACAAAAATGTCATTACAATTTGTTTGTTTTAAGGAAGTCTTTCCACACGTTGTGAAACTTTATTGGTAAGTGTTGGTTAAGAAACTTTATGGACCAAAGAAGATTATTTGAATTTAAAAAATATAAAAATAGCAAAAAAAAGTCATTAAAATTTAATTTGTATCATTCCATAGTTAGGTGATCTAACCCGCATGTAATTAAAGAATGGTGTTAGGAAAAAAAATTAGGAAATATATATATATAATGGGGTATGTATTTATGGGAAAGTAAGGGAAAAATGGAGACGTGTGGTGCATGAATATGTGATTTGAGGGTGATGGGTTGGTTCACCCACGATAGAATATTTAATGCCTTGTGTGCCAAACAATCGTGAAAACATGTTTGAAGAAAAACCACAAATTGGGAATAACCACAATAATTACTATCAGAAGCATTTCAATTTTTGAAATATATTGTATAATTTTATTGCTATGTAACTTAATTCATTTAATTGTAAGTAACAAATAAGTTAATGTGCAAAAAATTTATGTTGTTTGAATAGATTTTGTTAGGTCAACAATAAAAGCCAAAGCTTATACTAATATTTAATGCTGAATTTTTTGGAGAAATATTTGAAAAGGAAATTCTCCAAAATTGTTATATATATTCCACTCATTAAATATTTTGGAAACATTTGGTAAAAGGTTCATTAAATGAAGACAATTAAATGAAGTAAAAAAAGTTTGAGGGCATAATTGCAAACCCATTTCCCATTTGTATATCAGATGAATGGAAGGGCAGAAATAAAAATAAAAATAAAGAAGGATATGGTGGTGGAATTTCAGCATAGTTGAGAGACAAAAGTGATATATATATATATATTTTGAGTTAAAAAATTGGTCAACTAAAAAAAATAATAAGAGAGAGAAGGAAGATATGATATGATATGAAATATTTTGGTTGAAAATAACATTATTTTAGTGTGTTATTTATATATCATAAATATCACTTTGAATGTTTGAATCACTATTTAATGACAAATCTAAAATTCCATCTACCCCTACAAAAATCTCCTATTATTATTAAATATTAAACTTATAAAATCTCTAAAGACATCTTAAATTGGAATTTTCAACTTTTGGAGAATATTATTTTCAATAAACTCTTTAAATATAAGTAATCCAATTAAGTGAATATTTAAATGCTTATTTGAATAATTTCTAAATATAACATAAAAATTTATTATTTTTTAAATAGAATGGTCAAAAGCTGAAATAACATGTATTAATTCATCAGAAAACATAAATTGAATTAAATCTTATTAAGTGTTTTATTTATGTTAATTAGTATAATTTAGTGGGTTTTTATATACAATTAAGCAGGTTAAACTCAATTATTATATTGCGTGAATTAAATTATTCACAATATTTTCTCTATGATAATTCATTTTAAGCTTGAGTTTTTAAACTCTATTATTAGATAGTGTGAAATAAACTAGTTTATACAAGTAAATTGTCTCTTCTTAATATTATATAATATAAATTAACAAATATGAAATATTTTATTTATGCCGGTTAATATTATAATATAAATTAACTCATATGAAATATTTTTTTCATACACAACACTCTATACTATTTCATTGTATAAATTAAATGAGTTTATACAATTAAGTTGTTTAGCCTCTTAAGTTCTTATAAATATAACATGAATTAAGTTATATTTTATAGTATAATTAGACAAAAGTTGGAGGACGATAATGAAATAAAAAAACAGAAAACGATTGGACTGTTACTTCGAGCACTCTTTGAGACACACTGTACTTAGCGGTTGGTTTCTCTCATGAGTTTGTAGAGTTGGAGTTGTTGGGTTGTCTCATTTCCCCCTTTTAACTTCTCAAAAACCGATCTTTTCTTCACTTCTCTACTTCCCAATTCATTACTACAACTTACCTGGAGATAACTTTTCTGTCAGACTTGGAGTGGTTAGTGAAAACTTTTGTGGGATCTTTTGGTGTTTCAAGAAAATTGAAGATGGGTGACAAAGGAGAAGTCCTGGAGGCTGTTTTGAAGGAAACTGTGGATTTGGTAACAGATCTGAGAGTGGCATTTTCTTGGTTTGTTTGGTTTTGGTTTTTGTGCTGAAGTTGGTTTTCTTGTTTGTGTAGGAAAATATTCCCATTGAGGAAGTGTTTGAGAATCTGAGATGTAGCAGAGAAGGTCTTACTAGTGAGGCTGCCGAGGAAAGGTTGGCCATTTTTGGTCATAACAAGCTCGAAGAGAAAAAGGTTGAAGCTTTAAGCTTTGGATAGTATTGTATTTTTGGTTATTCAAGTATTGAACTTTTGCTTCCTTTTGTAGAATTTATGTTTGTGGTGTTTTTCAGGAGAGCAAATTCTTGAAGTTTTTGGGGTTTATGTGGAATCCTTTGTCATGGGTCATGGAAGCTGCTGCTATTATGGCTATTGCTCTTGCTAATGGAGGAGTAAGTTCGAACTTCTAAGAAGTGACATTTTTTGTATTTATGTTGTTATTTGAATTTGTGTTTCAGGCTTTTTGTGGCTCTTCTTTTGCAGGGAAAACCTCCAGATTGGCAAGACTTTGTTGGTATTATTACTCTGCTTTTGATCAACTCGACTATTAGTTTTATTGAAGAAAACAATGCTGGCAATGCTGCCGCTGCTCTCATGGCTCGTCTTGCGCCGAAAGCTAAGGTATGATGGTGAATTTGTGAATGAGAGCGTTAAACTGATAACATTTCATTGTTTTGGCTTGTTGCATTCATGGACTGATTTAATTTTCTTTGATTGTGTTGTTTTAAAGGTTCTACGAGATGGAAGGTGGAGTGAGCAAGATGCTGCCGTTCTAGTTCCCGGCGACAACATCAGTATTAAACTGGGAGATATCATTCCGGCAGATGCTCGTTTACTAGAAGGTGATCCCCTTAAAATTGATCAGGTGTGTGTCTAATCTTCCCTTGCCTTCAAATGGCAGATTTTTATTACTTCTCTTTAAATAGAATTGTGCTGAACCTATGTGTTTGCTGGCAGTCTGCTCTTACTGGTGAATCCCTTCCTGTAACAAAGGGGCCAGGAGATGGTGTTTACTCCGGTTCGACTTGTAAACAGGGAGAGATTGAAGCAGTTGTCATTGCCACTGGTGTTCACACCTTCTTTGGAAAGGCTGCTCATCTTGTGGACACTACTAACCAAGTTGGACACTTCCAAAAGGCAAGAAGATAAGGCGTATTGCGAGCTGCTCGTTTTGAGTTTCTGATGCTTTTGTTGTCGAGCTCATTATTTTTTATTGTGAATTACCAGGTTTTGACAGCCATAGGAAATTTCTGCATATGTTCCATTGCCGTGGGAATGATAATAGAAATCATTGTCATGTACCCAATTCAAGATAGGGATTATCGTCCAGGAATAGATAATCTTCTTGTGCTTCTCATTGGTGGGATTCCAATTGCTATGCCTACAGTTTTGTCTGTGACAATGGCTATTGGTTCACACAGGCTATCACAACAGGTTGGGTATATGATTTGGAAGGTTTTTGGTACTGTTCATCTGAGTTTTTGTGTAACATAAAATCTGTTAAAATATTTATTCAGGGAGCCATCACAAAGAGAATGACTGCCATTGAAGAAATGGCTGGCATGGACGTGCTTTGCAGTGATAAGACCGGAACTTTGACGTTAAATAAGCTCACTGTCGACAAACAACTCATTGAGGTTGGTCAAGTGGCTATTCTTTGGCTTATAGCCTGTATGATTAATATTCCTTTTTGTTTGCTCTAAAATGTTTCTTCATGTAATTTTCAGGTTTTTGCAAAAGGAGTAGATGCAGATCAAGTTGTTTTGATGGCTGCACGAGCCTCTCGAGTTGAAAATCAAGATGCTATAGACTCTGCTATTGTTGGAATGCTGGCTGATCCAAAGGAGGTAATCAAATATTTTTATGCTTCTTTATGGATTTTAGATTGCCTTTTCTGTTTGTGGGTTTATAATCTCTATTGGATTACTTATTGTTCAATGTTAGCATTCTCGTGTTCTCAATTTTCTCCATGACTTATACTTTCTGTTCCAAAAGGCACGTGCTGGCATTCAAGAAGTTCACTTCCTTCCTTTCAATCCCACCGATAAGCGAACAGCCTTGACGTATATTGATGGTGATGGTAAAATGCACAGAGTCAGCAAGGGTGCACCTGAGCAAGTAACTTTTTTGCGCCTTCCATACCCCCTATGCTTTGTCTTTGCCTTTAATATTTGAATTTTTATCTAACGTGTATCTTCAATTTAATTTTAGATTTTAAATCTTGCGCACAACAAGTCAGAGATTGAGCGAAGAGTGCATGCCGTGATTGATAAGTTTGCAGAAAGAGGTTTAAGGTCTCTTGCTGTGGCATATCAGGTAACTGGATCCTGCTTATCTTCTTTTTTTTTTGGATGTGTTGGCGAACAATTTATTTTTCCTTCAGTTTTTCTTGATCGAGTACATTCTGATGTACGTGCAGGGTGTTCCAGAAGGAAGGAAAGAGAGTCCCGGAGGCCCTTGGCAGTTCACTGGCCTGATGCCCCTCTTTGACCCTCCTAGGCATGACAGTGCGGAAACAATTAGGAGGGCTTTAAATCTTGGAGTAAATGTCAAAATGATTACAGGTTTGTTTCAGTTGAAATTTAACTGAGACATGATGCCAGTTCGGACTTTATTACTACCTGTTTTCTCAATGTGAAACATCTATCCTTCTTGCATTTTCCATAGAGTGCACTTCAGGACAAAATGCTGCTTATACCAAAGAGAAAATTGAAAAGTTGGCGTGTGTAATATAATTTTTTCGGAAGTAGAGTGCACGTGTTAGCCTTTTTTCCGTACATATCTTTTGTTTTTCAGTTATTTTAAACAGGTCATGCGTTGCTCTTTCAATTTTCTTTTTCACTGTTAAAGTTTTGTGGCTTTCTTTCAGGTGATCAATTGGCCATAGGAAAGGAAACTGGACGTCGTTTAGGAATGGGAACAAACATGTATCCTTCATCTGCATTGCTAGGACAGGACAAAGACGAGTCCATTGTCGCTTTGCCAATTGATGAACTGATTGAAAAAGCTGATGGTTTTGCTGGTGTTTTCCCTGGTATATTTATTGTTTTGCTGGATCTCACCTTTGGCACATTTGGTTTTTACTTGATGCATTTTTTTACCATAAAAATTATGCAATTTTTTTCTCTAATGTCATGAGCTTGTTTTGTATTATTTCAGAGCACAAATATGAAATCGTGAAGCGATTGCAAGCAAGAAAACATATCTGTGGAATGACTGGTGATGGAGTAAATGATGCACCTGCTCTAAAGAAGGCTGACATTGGGATTGCGGTGGCTGATGCAACTGATGCAGCTCGTAGTGCTTCTGATATTGTCCTTACTGAACCTGGCCTTAGTGTCATTATCAGTGCTGTCTTGACAAGTCGGGCCATCTTTCAGAGGATGAAGAATTACACTGTAGGGATTGACATTCTCTGTATGGTTACCGTTGAAGTAAACTTAATTGTGTCTGCTGCTTCAGTACTGTATTCTTTTTAATAATTCAAGTTGTTGACTTATTTTATTTTCTTTGCAGATCTATGCTGTTTCTATTACAATTCGTATCGTGGTATGCTAATCTGTCTCAATTATTCTTCTTTTTCTAATTTTAGTGGATGGGGCATTTTATCTCTATTCCATCTTATGGATTTCTGTGAAATATATCTCTTATAACATTTTCCCCGAGTCATTTCATCAGAATTTGCTTAATTTATTTTGTTTTATCAACATGCTGACAGCTTGGTTTCATGCTGCTGGCTCTCATATGGAAGTTTGATTTCCCACCTTTTATGGTTCTTATCATTGCCATTCTGAATGATGGTCTGTTATCAAAACTTGAATCTTATTTTCAGTTATTTTCATTTGGCTATCTGCTTTTTCTTCCTCACATACTACATTTTGTTTTTTGGAAGCTGAGAATTGCAAGATAATTCAATTTTAGGTACCATTATGACAATATCTAAGGATAGAGTGAAACCATCCCCTCTGCCTGACAGCTGGAAGCTTGCAGAAATTTTCACTACTGGCATTGTACTTGGCAGTTACCTTGCAGTGATGACAGTCATATTCTTCTGGGCAGCTTATAAGACAGATTTCTTCCCAGTATGATCATGTTTAACTTGAACTGCGACATTACATGCTTAGTTGGTTTAGCTAGGTTTTTTTGTATCTCTTATCTCATTGTTGATTTCATGCCTGTGAATTTATCCAGAAAGTATTTGGGGTGTCAACACTGGAGAAAACAGCTCATGATGATTTCCGGAAACTTGCATCAGCAATTTATTTGCAAGTAAGCATTATCAGTCAGGCTCTTATCTTTGTAACACGGTCTCGAAGTTGGTCTTATGTGGAGCGTCCTGGGCTTTTACTTGTTGCGGCATTCGTGATAGCTCAGCTGGTAAGTCAAATGCCTTCTCTTTTCCTTTTTCGCTTCCAAATTTTCAAAAACCATCCCAGGAACTTTAACTTGATTCGCCGTATTTTGCAGGTTGCCACTTTGATAGCAGTATATGCAAATTGGAGCTTTGCGGCAATAGAAGGAATCGGATGGGGTTGGGCTGGTGTGATTTGGCTTTACAACCTCATCAGCTACATCCCACTAGATATCATCAAGTTCATGATACGCTATGCTTTAAGTGGAAGGGCTTGGGATCTTGTTATTGAGCAAAGGGTATGAGACATACTAGCTTATGACTTGGATCTTTGGAGTTGTCTCTAAATTTTGTTTATGCAATAATGGATTCTTGTGCAGATTGCTTTCACAAGGCAAAAGGATTTCGGAAAGGAACAACGTGAGCTTCAATGGGCGCATGCGCAGAGAACATTGCATGGTTTGCAACCGCCAGACACCAAGATGTTCACTGAACGAACTCATTTCACAGAACTCAATCATATGGCTGAAGAAGCAAAACGAAGAGCTGAAATCGCAAGGTATGCTGTTATCTTTTTCATCATTTCACAGCAATTTTTCGATGAACTTTCTCTGAGTTTGCAGACCTATAACAATTTTTTCTTAAACTCGTACATTTTTCTCCAATTTAGGTTGAGGGAACTCCATACACTGAAGGGTCACGTCGAGTCAGTGGTGAGACTCAAGGGTCTCGATATAGACACAATTCAACAAGCATACACAGTATGAAAAATTACAGGTGCCTGCAAAGCAGCGCAGTTTATGTGCTGCCCGGTGTAGAAATCTGTTGTCAGATGAGAATGGTGAAAGCTTTCGTGAGTTAAGCACTCGGAATCCTGGTTTAACTTGTGTATGTTTCCTAGCCTCATTTACTTGGCCATACCCACAATGGAGAAAAGCTCATGTTTTGGCATTTTATGCCTATAGTAGTAAGTTAAGGTTCATTTTGTCTGTTGTATCAATACAAACTGAAGAATCAAGAAAGCTTCTTATATGTAGCTCTCTGCTATATTTGGAGACAGACACTCATTTTACTTATTGTGCCATAGTTTTTAAGGTCAGGTGAAGTGAATTTGTCTGAGTTTATAAGGGATTGTTTGGAATTATGAATAATGACAAGCATATTATCATTTTTTAACAAAATTTTGTCGTCTCTTATATCTCTCTAACATTTTTCAAAATGAAGGCATCAGAATGGACAATACGTCAAACCTGAGGGAATCTTACAGAATTGACCGTTAAAAATCATGAGTTTTGAAGTTGAATTCAAACTCTATATTGTTTAAGTTTGATTATTACAAAACTCCCGTCTTATGAGTATATTCACAAATTTTCCAAACTTCATTTCTGTAGATTAAAATAAAATTTTAATTCATATAAAAAAGAAGTTTTACATTTATTAAATATTTTATTACTACGTAACACCTTTTTTGTATTAATGGAATTATATTTTTAATTAGTATAAAAGAGAATGATAACATATTATATATTTTCTTCAAAATAACATGTATTTATATACATATAAATACACAAATCTACTCACAAGCTCGTAATCGAGTTTGTTCGCGAATTTTCGTGACAGGTATTTGGTAATTCAAACAGCTAAGCTCGACTCATTTCGCCGTCCTAATTTATATTTTACATAACATTCATAGCTGAAGCTTGTAGGCTAATTTGAACAGGACAATGGGCATGACAATAGACGAGGAGAAAAAAAAGTTGATCGCACTTCAAAAATATAATGGACCTTGTAATCATTAGTGTTGCCTCAAATCAGGAAGGAGACACTCATTATTCCTCATACTCTGCGCTCTAAAGCTATGGAACTGCCCTGCACTTCATATACAAAGTACTGTAGTATCCTGAGCTATTCAAATCATCTAAACGCACTGTGAGTCTATGATCAAGCTACATCTTTCTCGGATTGCTTCTTCCCTCCATTCATTTCCAGCATCAATGGCGTCGTCTTTCCTTTGTATCTGAACCATCTTGAGATTACTAAAAAGTAGGCCAAGTCCAGGACTCCTAACCCAGCAATCATGAAATAGTAATAATCCAATCTTCCTTTGTTAAGATCTTCAGGTAACCAATTTCCTGTTGATGATTTTTTGGTTGATTTGTGAACTATGAAGATGAGTAAAGTGCTGAAATAACTGGAAAATGCCAAGCCACAATAGAACAATGACCCTGCAATGCTTCTCATGTTCTCAGGAAATTGCTTGTAATAGAATTCAACTTGGCCTACTGCAGCAAATGTCTCTGCTAAACCTGCAATTGTCAGCTGAGGAATTAGCCATAACCCGGACATTGATGAAATTGCACCTTTTCTTGGTACCATGCCAAGAGTTGGTCTTGTGAGAGCCATGGTCCTCCTTTTTTCTTCAACAATGCCTGACACCAACATGGTCAGAATGGAGAGGAATATACCGACGCCTATTCTTTGAAGGAGTGTGATTCCGCCTTCTTTTCCGGTAAGCCTTTGGAGAAACGGCACGAGCAATCTGTCGTAGATTGGAATGAAGATTGTCAGACTCAACATCATGAACACAACATAGGTTGCAGCTGGAATCTTGAAGTTGCTGTTTCCAAGGCGTCTGTCGCTTTGATTGGCTTGAAAGACTGCATATGTGTTCTGTTGAACTATAGCAACAAAATATACAATTGCTGCTGTCCATATTGGTAACACCCTTAAAAGGCATTTCACTTCTTCCACTTGTTGCAAACTGCATAATCTCCATGGATTAGCTGGAGATCCATCTGGGTTTAATTTATCGTCAGGAGTCATAATTGCTGCTTTGTCTACGAATCTGCCACATTGTCAAAAGCCTTCAATGATTGTGCAGTCAACTATCTGGAATCTATTATCTTCAAAAACTCAAAAAGAAAATAAGAACAATGACAAGAAATTATTACCTGAATTGATCTGTGTAGGGAAGCTTGGTGTTGATAGATTTGGGAGGAATATAATTGTAAAGATTTAACCATGGCTGCTCCACTGGTTTCAAGCTCCTTTTCTTGACAGTAACTACTAAAACCTGGGCTACACTTGTCATTGGACTACCAGTAGCTTTAATTTTAACATACAATTTAGAGCCAACAAAATATAATATACATGCAATGAGCATCAGAATTGCAGGGAGCCCCAGACCAATTGACCAACTAACATTGGCTTGAACGTAAACAATGAGTGTTAAAGACACCATTTTTGCAAAAGTGAATGTGAAGAAGTACCAATTGAAGAAGCTATTGACACCTTTCTTTCCTGATTCTGTGTTTGGGTTAAATTGGTCTGCACCAAATGCCAAGTTACATGGTCTGACACCTCCAGCTCCAACTATCATTAAACCAAAACCCATTAGCAGAAAAGCCATTTGACCTGCAGTTGGTCCTTTGCATGTGGCGCTCTCGTTTGCACAATGTGGGGGATGAAGATTTGATATTGCTGCTGTCATTTGAATCGCCAATAACCCCTACAACATAAAGATAAATCCATGTTTTCATTACAGTATAAACTTTTGATGCTCTGAAGAATTTAAAGGGAAAAAAAGGGTTTCTGAAGCACCATAAAAGAAGTGACCGTGGCAAATCCTAAGGTCTTATAGCGACCGAAAAAAGTGTCACTAAGATAAGCTCCAATTAAAGTTCCAAAGTTGGTGGTGCCATTGAAAATATTGAGAAGAGTAACAGCAGTGATGCTCTTCATATTGAAGACAGTTGTAAGATATATCAACAGATTTGCTAAAGTTCCAATAGCTCCAAGCTTCTCAAACGTTTCATTCCCTGAAACATTCAAAACAATTAATCCACTTCAAAGAAATATATATTCAAAAGGGGAAAAAAAACAAGATTTGGCACAAACCAATGATGAAAGGCATGGCTTTCCAGCCTCTGTAGTGAATTTCCGGTTCATCTTCAGTCTCAACAGCAACATGTTTCTGATTCTGCATGTTGGTATCTGGTTCATTTTGGTTCACAGCTTCTTTTCCATTATTGAACTCCATGGTTGTTCTCAGGGAGTTTTCCATGTTCAGCCAAGCAGCTATCACTTATCACTACCAGGAACTGTTAGCATGAAATGGGAGACAGCAATGTGAATATAAGAAGTCCAACTCTCCTGAGCGACAAATAATTGCGCCTTTTTTATTCTACCGTACAAAATCAACTTGCTCACCTCTCACGATTTTTCTCGCTTAATTGTTCAAGCAATCCCTGCACTGCACGACACCTTCAGCGGCCACACGATATTTGGCAAGGAATTCACATACTCTATCCGTCTCATTTTACGGGAGAATTTTAAATAAAATAAATTTTTTTATTTATATTGATTATATTTTTTATTTAATTAAATATTATTTTAATTATTTGAATCAATTATAATATATACTATTAAATAATTGAAAGATATTTTGAGTAATGTAATATAAAAGACAAATAATTTTATTTATTTTAAGATAATAAAATAACACTTTTTTTTGTTTGAACCACGAGGAAATCTGGGCGCCCCAGACTAATCTCGTTTGAGCTGGGCAGGACCACAACTCGAGATCTCTAGTTTTTTTTTTGAAAGCACGAGATCTCTAGTTAAACTAGAAGAATCTCACGCCAGTTAATCTACGTGTTTGGTAATAATAAAATAACACTTGTATTTTATATAAATAAATAAAACTAGTAATATTTCTTTATTTGGTCTATAGCCATAGAATTTCATGGCCGGTCAAACATGACATAAAAGTAGCTGGCAATTTCTAAAATGAAGTTCACTATTGATGAACCTTCATATTACTAAAATTTAAACTGTTTTCATAAAACAAATTAAAAATTTAGAATTATTTTTTATCACATTTAAATTACTGGTGACCTACAAAATGTAAGAAGCTCCGTATAGTGACAAGCTCTTTAGGTGATACTAAAGGAATGTGCTAAAGGCAAGCGCACCTATCGCATGTAGTATAAACAAATTAAAGCATCAAGTGTCGTATCCACAGGGTCCCGGACAAGTACTATTACTCTCAATCTTGACTATTATCTAATC
>CANYCX011105828.1:0-15082 GCA_948193385.1 Breynia disticha f. nivosa | reverse complement strand
TAATTGATGTTTGATGTGTGTGAGGTTGAGATTGGAAATCTCATATATTTGTATATGCTGAATAAACATACATTTGCATGAGAGTTGACCATGTTTGGTTTTGTTGCTTATTGAGTGTTATCACTCACGCGTTTATTGCCTGCTACGCTCGGCAGTGAATCAAGGAAGGTAGATTTTGACGCGAAGGTGGTTCATTGCTGCTCTAGTTTGAAACTTGCTTGGAGAGAGATTGAGGTGGGCGGTGCTATGAGTAGACAAATGTATTTGTACATGACTGATCATACATGGTGTTTACTTGTATTTTGCGATTAAAATAGGATCGTTTAGGTTCTTTTTCTCTCCTAACCAGAAACATTTTGTAACTTGTATTACTTTAAGCCTAGGCCTTTGCAAACTTTCTTGTAAATGATTTCTTGTAAATGATTTTGATTAAATGAAATGTGCACGTTTACTATAAATGAGACAAACTTATTTCTTTCAATACTATTTCTTGTATGTGTTACTTAAATTTAATTTATATCAAAACCTTGATTTCCAAGTTTGAGTGTCACTTGACGGAGGAGGAGAATACGTAAGTAATTGTCAAATTTGGGGGTCACAATGTATATATATATATATATATATATATATATATATATATATATATATATATATAGTTAGAAAAGGAGCCAAACCTAGGGAAAAATTTTTAAAAAAATGTGGCAAGTGTAAGGAAGAATAACGTACATTACCAACCATGATAATGTACATTATTCTTCACAGATAATGTAGGTAGGTAACATACGTTACCTTTTCAAAAACCTTCTTTATTGGGATCTTGGAATCGTCATTTAAATAAATAAAAACAGTCTAAACTGAGAGAAAGTGGGAGTACATCCACAAACACCTTGCAAACCCTAGATAACCCTTAACAAGCCCAACAAACCACATCTGTCTTACCCACACATAGATTACCACATCCATGCACAGAATCCTTCACCTCTCTTCAAATTAAACCACACCTAAGGTTGGTAAAGAACATCCACACAAGGTAATGTTCAAACTTTTTAGGTAAAATTGAGAAATGTAGGAGGGAAATGGTGCTAATTTAGGGTTAACTAAGTAGTGAGGAGTTGGATTGTGTGAGGAGAAATTGGTTTAGGGTTTTGAGAGAGAGAAGAGAGGAGGAAAGAGATAAGGTGAGTTTGAGTTTTGAAAAAAAAAGGAAATTAATGGGTAAGGATTTAGTTAGAGTATAGAAGGGGAATTTGATGAGTTCGAGAGCAGTTAAGAACATGCAATTTTGAGTTATAGCGAGCTATTAATGAAATGAATGTTGTTTTCGACGAATATTGTAGCAGCTAGAGCCGCAGAGGAGACGAGCAACCTTTGGAGGGGGGCACTTAGTTTTATCAAGGTAAGTGTATGGTCCAACACTTACTTATCCATATCTAGTTTATGCATGGTTAAGTATATTCACTTAAAATGTGTGTTTATTGTTCGATTTCTAACGTGTTCTAACAACTATGGCAGTAGAAAATACACTCAAACACAAGAAAGACACCCAAGATCTTCATAAAAAATCGAAATAATAATATATTAATCAATGGTTGATAACTAGTTATCATAAAAACGTAATCTTTAAAAGAAAAACTCACCTTGTTGTTTCTTCTTTGTTGGTCATATGATGTATGGGCAATAACAAGTGACTATCGTCTTGAAATACTCTGAGAAAACCTTTATAAAACACTTGTAGAATCCCACACGTGATTCCTCTACAAAATTAACGCACAGATTAGCGGAACAGTGTACTAGTACAAAGAGAATTTAAGTTAGCCTTTCTTTCGGCCAATCGAATGAAGTTTTCACGAAACTGAAGGCACCAGAGTGATCAAAAACAAGAGTTTGCTTTAATAAAAGTTTTTAACCAACAATCCTAATTCAATTAGGACTTTGTTAAGTGTTTAATTAAAAACAAATTCAGTTTAAAAGCCTCCCATTTGCCATGTATACATGTAAGAAAATAAAAGAGAAATTCTTTTATTTCATCTTATATTATCTTGTCATAATTTAAGACAAGGCTTTCTAATTTTTCTTCACTTTATCCTCTTACATATTTTAATTTAAGAAATCATATTTTATTAATCATATTTATCTTAAAATTATGTAAGAAGCGATAAATTAAATTTTTCATCCATATTGAGACCAATTACCAAAATTAGCCCAAATGCTCAATCCAGCCCGACAGCCGAACTTTGACCCAAGGTGAAATTTCAAACTTTTTGATTTTTCCGTTATCCATGTGCGATCTCTAGGAATATTTAATAAAGGCAATGAGTTTAATAATTCAAAAATCATAGGCGGTCTCAAGTAAGACATTATGATCATCCAAAATTAAATAGCTGACGAGCGGTGTCAACAGCCCTACTACAACTTAAATTTATCCCTTGACCTTTGATATCATGATTAAAATAAGGCATGTTCCAAACATCCTTATTTAATGCTAAATCACTTTCTTGATCTCTATGACAAAATTGATAAGTTTGAATAAATGACTTAATCATTTCATTCGGGTGCGGCCACACTCTTTCCAATCTTGTTTATCAAGCGACCACTGATATCTTCTCTCATTTTCATGAGAGGGTCAATCACTTCACTTAACTCATGTTTTTACTTGTATTCTTAGCATACCCAATCATACCCATACTTGTCAACCTTTTATGATCACGTTAGGCATATGTCAAAGTATACTAAAAGTCATAATAAAAGATAGTAATTTTCAATCTAAGGATAGATATTTGACATTTCAAATAGTGATTGCTCTCCAAATACAATGTCCGTCATTACATCTATGCACTTTGTTAGATATACCAAATATTTGTGACCCGCATAACATGATCACCTGCGAAGTACATACTAGTCTTAATTCATTTCCATTCCCATGTAAACAAGTGACCAAGGATATTTAGAATGTTAATTTCATAACTTCCAAGTTCTACTATCAATGTCCTCAACCTGATACCTCAAGCGCTTAATTAATATTCTCGGATAATTTTATCAATTGCATACCACAGGTCAATACATGAAGTGATAAAATAATGCCACATAATTTTATTACTCAATAATAAAAGTTACAAACAATGTATTGGGGCTAGGGCTTACACTAACACTTATGTGTGATTGTATGTAAAGAATGAATTACGTATGTTGCGACTGATGTGTGATTTATGAATTTATGTTATGATTGGAGTTTTAGCATGACATTGATGAGATTACGATGATTGGTTGATTGAGATATTATTTCGTATGGAAATGATATAATGTTATGAATTATTTGTTTATGTGCGGTAGGATTATGTGGTGAATGCAATATATGGATAAGAGACGATGATTGATTGATTATGGTTTCATGTATACAGACATACATGCACATGACATACATGCATATGGAATACATGCATTGGTTCATATGTGACAGCGACATGAGAAGGATGAGCCACAGAATGGTAGATTGAGTATTCAGTGAGCAATGTGTTGGTCAAAAGGTCAGACCTTGAGTATTTAGTGGCCTAATTAATTCCCAAGTGCTAGACTGAGTATTTGGTTAGAAATTGGGAAGACAGAGTGTCATGCTAAATTGGGTATTCAGTGAGCATCGATACTCAGTTGATCAACTTAATGAATAAGAAAAGCCATACTTGAGTATTTAGTAGGCTTATTGTAATTGGCAATGCTAAACTTGAGTATTCAATGAACATATATAAAAAATGATTAAAGTTCAAACTGAGTATTCAATGGACCTAATTGTTTTCCCCAAGTGCCAGACTGAGCATTCGTTGAGCAATTGGGATGAGAGTGCTATGCTAGACTTGAGTATTTAGTGAATATAGGCATTTGGTTGATCAATCACGTAATGAGAGAAAATGATGGAAAGAGATAGAGAGCATGACTTCGATATGGAAGAAGAGAAGATGCACACCATCGGCATATTGCATAAGACATTAACCCTATTTTTATATATGATGTGTGATCTTCATTATGTGATATGTTGAAATGTATAAGTGTTGACAAATGTGCTACATGTGTGGTGGGAGTGATTGATGCATGTGAATGAAATATGCTTGTATATATGATTCCATATAATTGATGAATGAATGAAATAGGAAATTGTAAGAGAGAATAATTGAAAATGTGGTGTAAATGATTATGTTTATGTTGTGACGTATTGGATGTGTTGAGATGTGTTAAGTCTAAGAAATTTGTGTTTCAGCATGATAATGCAAGTTGACTAACGTATGTTTATCTGGGCCATAACATACATTAGTCATGTATGAAGAAAAAAACGTTACCATTTGAATAACATAGGTGAAATCTAGGTTAACGTATGTTACACTATACAGTAACGTATGTTACCTAGCCCTAACAGCTTCATACTTGAAGTAAAAATATTAGTGAATTCCTAGGGGTAATGAATGATAACCAAAACTATACGATTTGAATGAGTAATGAAAGAACGAGTCTACTAGGATTTATATGGTTAGGTAAGTGTTGTGAATGACATGCACTTGTTGAGTTAAATACTCACCTTATTGTTGTTAGTTGATGTGTATAGATTAGGGAGGCTACCACATAAACAACCCACTCTATGTTTTTGAGATTCTTGGGGCTGTTGTTGCAAGGTTGGGGATTCATCTAATACCTTTGTTGCATTTTTAAAAGAACGAATGATATAGCATGATGCAAACTGGTTACATTACATTCTACCTGCTAAGTATGGCTTTTCCCAATCACATTGATTTTTGTATATGCTTTTGATAACAATTCTATATATATATCCCTTTTACAAAACCTGTTTAAAGTAATTCATATGTTATGGTTGACACTTGAATGTATTTTACTAAGAATTGAAAAATGTCATTTTTTTTGACATAAAAAAGGAAGATTTTGAGCCACATGCACACATGCTCAAGTACACAAGTGCACACACACACATAATGTCTTAAATTGCCGTGAATTCTCATTGGTGACAATTTTTCTGTAAGAAAGGCAAGAAAATATTCCATCTTTAATATTACATTTTATATTGCATTTATCACATGGAACATACAACCAGTTAGTCTTCTCGATGCTATCGACGGCAATCACAGACCTAAAATTCTATTTCTAAGACTTGTTTAATTAAATAAAAAAGTAAAATATTTGTTCAATGAATATTATAATAAAAAATTATAACCTTCTTTACCTCGTTTAAGTCAATTAGCTCATCTAATGTTTTTTTTATGATTTAAACTTAACCATTCAGATGAGGTCAATCCACCAAGAGTGTGAAATTAAAAAAGAAATATAAATTTTGATATAACCATTTCAAAATAAAAAATAAATGGGTTGTTATAGTTACCTCTTTCTCAAATCTAATGCTTCAGGACCACAAAAATTTAGAATTAACTTAGAGCAATATAAAGTGTTATGGATGGATATAACTCCTAATTTAAATAAAAAAAATTAGAAAAAGTCATAAATGAATTGAAAATTCATATTTTTAATTGTACAAACAATACCATTGAAATGGTTAATCTTGCCATATGTTAAATAAATCCAATGTATTTTATGCTTACCAAATAAACAACAGGTTTTCGACTGATCCATTCCAAATATATCTTTGAATTTTATGAAATGAGAAAAAATCTCTCGTAATATTGGGATCATCAGACACTCTATGCACCACCAAATCGTTCTCGATAAGAATAGCGTATTGATGTAATGTAGCTTTATAATTACCACCGTTTAGAATTACTTTACACCTCAATGTCCTTCAATTTTTTTAGCTTATTCTTAAACTTGATTAATGCTGCTATCTTTTTTTAAAGTTCTTGAATAGTTGAATCCTATAATTTTTTCAAAAAAACTTGATATTATCATTAAAATAATATATTAAAAAATTAGATTTAAAATAAAAATTAATAATTAATATAAAAAATAATATTACTAATACCTGATCATCAATTAGAATCATACTAATTTCTTTTGTCTAATTAAGCTTATCATAAACCGAGGTCTTCCACAATCGCAAAACTCTAACTTTTATTTCGCATTGATGACTTGATGCATTCAAATTGCTTATAGTAGTATATTCATTTGACGAAGTCATCCTAAAAAATATGAAAATAAAATAATTATTTTAAATAAAAATTTTAAATATACAAAAAAATTATACATAGATGTTTTAAAATCAATAAAATTATAAATGTAAAAAATACATACTTAAATTAACGTTAATAATAAGAACCCTAAATACACATGACACCACATATATTGAAACTTAATAAGCATGATAAGCACATGGCTAACGACACGTGTTTGTTTTTATAAACCCCAATCTTCTGTTTTCTATTTTTCCTATCTCTATAATTCCCACTGATCACAACCACAATCTCTCTGTCTCTTATTAAAATCAATAACTAGACTCCTCTTTCTCTCAAACCAAACATTGTCCTCCTTTCATTTGTCAAATCCTGAGCCTTTTATGTGTGAAAACAAATTTTCACAAACCCTAGATTTACATACAACAAAACAATTCTACCTACATTCCAATTGCATGTGTTCTTACAATTCATCGTTCGTAAAAAATTAGAGATAGAAATGAGGCATGAACATATAAATATACGATGGTGGAGTTTTAAGGAAGAAAGAATTCAAGTTTGAGTAAGTGAATTTAATATATTTATAGGTTCAGTTTTGATAGGTTTTGCAGTTTTGACATCATACTTTGGCAGATGATAGAGGTGAGTTTCTCTCTTTTGTGTTTTATTAGTTACTTTATTTGATTAGTTGTAAAGCATATGATGTGTGGATATTGTGGTAAATTTGGTGTAGTATTTTTGGAGAAGCTATATGAGTTTTTAAATCATATTGTTTTCAGAGAAGATTTCATGAAATTTAATTTTAAAAATTTTCTTGGACACAAAGTTTTCATAGTCAACTTGATAAGTAGGTTAAATCAACATTTCTAGGGAAGAAATACAAAAATTTTTGACATTTATAAGGAGAGATTGTCAAAGAGAAAGTGTTTGGATCGATATTTCTTTAGCCTATTTGATCTTAGTCATATGTCATTTACACAGTACTTGGTTAGTCCAATTAAGAAAGAATATATGATGAAGTTGCAATATGGATGCATAAGATTTGCCATAAAATTCCTAAGGGCAATTTTACTTAAAGCTTAATTGAACTCAGTCTTAGGTGATGGATATGTAAGATTTGCTATAAAATTCTTAATGATGATTTTACTGAAAGTTTAATCAAACATTATCTTAAGTGCTTATAGTGTGACTGGAACATGTGGACACATTAACCCAGCAAATTACTTTTGGGATGTTCTTGGGAAGTAAGGTGTATTTAATAAGGGTCTATATATAGTGAATAAATTTTTACAAAGTTTAGCATTTGTGTTGGAACAGGTGGCTGAATCCACTTGACAGATGTGATATAAACTATGCATCGTTCAATGTGTTAAAATAGCTGACATGGGAGAAGGTTTTAAGCCATGGAACACAACATTTTAGAATAATTCAATAAGGTTTTTTTATAAGAAAATGAATGAAATTGTGGGCATGTTGGGTTGGAATAGAGCTTGGCCTGAGCCACTTTTACAAGCATTTTTTGGCACATCAAAGTCTGTGTGGTTGGTTCATCTTTTAGCTAATGCACTTCACCATGGCTTGCCAATTTTTTGAGTGGATAAAGGGATGAATTTTGAGCCAATTTACATGGAGGATATGAGTGATGATGGGGCTTAGAAGCTGGTTCTATCAATTGTTTGAATCATGGTGGCTCTTGGTTTCCATTTCTATGGCAATGTGATCAAGTGCATGGTTTTATGCAAGTACCATAACAACAATAATTATAATGATTCTAGCTTTGAATAAAAAGGTTTAGTCTCATCTCCTTAGGGTTTTGTGTTATTAAATTGGATTAGTTTGTAATTATTTTAAAAAAATGGATTTTTGGGATGTTGAATAGTAAAAGCTTGAAGTTTGAAGCAACATTGGAAGACTATCCTAGTTTTTGTTTAGTGGCTATAAATGACAATGGAAAGTTCATTGGCGATGTTTATAATTCCATCATACTATTGCTTCCCTCTTGATATGGCTTAGTTTATTTTGTGACTGATAAAAAATTTATTTGACAATGAGAAAACATAGGTTGGTGTATCGTACTGATTTTTTTATGGTGCTTTATCTAAATTAAAGTAAACATGGATGTGAATTCTACACAATCATCTCTACAATAAAATAGCTAGATTTTATAAATAATAAAAGGTTTGTACACTTACTTGATAGGTTGAAAGATGTGACTTTTCCTTGATTGTTACACCTACAGAAGCAAAACAAAGAAAAAAATTATTAAAAATGTCTAGCTTTGAATCTAATGAGATTTATTTCTATTTTGCAGGGCATAAATGTGAAACAAAAACTTAAAAAAAGCTAATCAGAAAGATGAATTTGCAATTGAATACTGCTTACCCTCATGTATATATATATGAGGAGAATGAAATTTAGATATAAATTAAGATTATACTTTGATAACCTAATTTGAATTGGAGTTGTAATATATTAGTATTACTATTAAAATTTAACATGACATCAATTACTTTAATTCCAAAAAGTTGGTTTAAACTTGGTAAGCAGAAGATTGACTTTGTTATTAGAATTTAATATAACCTCAATGACTTACATTTGGATAAAAATTCCAGAAGTTGTTTGTAATTGAAACTAAAATTTTGTTTGAATTAATTATTATAATTTTTAGGTGTCAATTAAAGCCTGTTCTAAGTGTCAAATTTATATGAACCTCCTATTCCTTTAGTAATATAGACTAGCCCAGAACCTACGCGTTGCGTCGAGCAATTTTTATTATGTTTGTGTTTATTTTTATTCTATATGTAAATATTTAATGATTAAATAAAATATAATAAAAAATTTGAAAAAAATATTAATGGAAACATTAGTTTATTCAATATGTTTCTAGTACAAATATAGACATATTTCTTTATAAACTATGTTTTCTATAGAACTGCACATGTTGCCTTCATCGTCACATATAAGTATCTTTAGACCAGATCTGATTTTGACTCTAGAAATAGCAACATACATTTGATCGTGGCAAAAAAGGGTTTTGGAAGGTAAATTCCAACATTTGAAAGAGATTTTCCTTGACTTTTGTTGATTGTCATGGCAAAATAGACAACTAATGGAAACTGTCTTCTTTGAAATTTGAAATGGCGAAGGATACTGAAATTATAAATATTATGTATTAATTTATCAATTTTTTTTATGTATTAATTTATGAAATTTAAATTTGATCAATATATCCACTCAAAGTTGATATTTTAACTAAAAGAAACCTTAAAAAAACGATCCTAAAAAATTGTCCTCCATTTGATTGCAATGAAAACTCTCCATTGAATAATCACAAACATCTTAAAAAAATGTTCTTTCCATCCCTAAATCTCCATAAAAAACCTAGGTAAAACCTTAAAAAACCCCAATCATTGAGCCTGCAGTTGTTTTTGCCATCAATATTTCTACTTTCCACCACATTGCATCAGAGCCGCCACCTCTACCCTCTTAAAAAAACACTATCCTTCATCCAATTTCAATGAAAACTCCTGTGTTTTCCTTCATTATCCACAAAAACCCATATGATGGAATTTCACCCAAAAGGTGTGTTTGTATTGCTTAAAAAAGGAGTGTTATGGCATCACACTTGTGGAATGGAAGGGTTGGTGCATACTGTCTCTGCTGCCCACAAAGATTGTTCAAGTTATTCATGACTTGAAGCTTTTGGAGACAAATATTGATGCCCTTATATGCTTTGGTGGCAATGGTGGTAAATTAAAGACTATTTTTTTATGTTCAAGAACTTTACTTTTAAGAGAATTGATAGTGTTATGATAAATGAATGAAATGAATTAAAATTTTGTGAATTTTTAGTCTTTATTAGTTGTTTCTGTGGCATTATTGTGTGGATTAGTTTCTTTGATTTCTTTTAAGAGGTTTATAATGAGGTATAGTTGAGTTGATTAATATTTTTGCTACTTGCTTGGAATCATGATTTGTGGAAAGTGTTTTATTGTGTATATTTGATTTGGGTAGTGATGAATTGTCACCTTGTTTGCAAAGTTGACAAAATTAGCTGAGTATGGTTTATGTCAAGCTTTGTACTGTGGAAGATTAGTACACTAATTTATATTAGATTGCTCATTCTTAAGAAATGTGGAGACGTTGATAAGGGAATTTAATTTTATGTTTTCATGCTATATCAGTAGATTTTATATTTCTTGGTTGAATTTTGAATGCAAAGGATAAAGTGTATAGAAGCTGAATAATGTTTCCTATTATTTCATAGAAGATTAAAATGGCAGTGAATTGCTTATTGGAGTTTGTGTTAGTTCAAGTGAATAATATGTAGATGTTCAAGTGCATTTCTTGAACTTTTTTTATAATAAAGAGATACACTTGAAAATAAAAATTTGCTTCTTTTCAATTCATTTTCCCTTACAGCTTTGTTCTTTTTTCATTTTGATTTCATTAACTTGCTCATCATATGTTACTGTTATGGTAATTACCATCTAAGCTCAGTCATTTCTATTCCTACAGAAGGGAGATCCCACATATTTTTTTCATCTTCTCTTGTGCTTCAATTCTGGGGGATTTTAAAGTTGAAGAGGATAAGAAACACAGATGCAGACGAACATATCAGACATTAGGTAATTCTGAAGAAAAGCTCCAGCTCTTTTCAGCTCGACAAATAACATCCTGTTTGCTTGAAAGTAGAGGTTATATTTGCCAGAAGATAAATGGTGTCAAAAATTTAATTTATTTTTTCCTTTTGACATGTTTTTTAATTGATGAATATGATTATACTGTCATCTTTCCCATTAGTGGTTTGGTAATAATTTTTGTTCCTTTGAAATGGTAGTATTTGCTTCTATTGAAAGAGGATTGTATGTGTTTGAAATTGAACTCTTATTCTCTATGGCGTGGCATATGTTTCTCGTTGTATATGCATCCTAAGGTTACGCCTATCTCATTATATATTCTACTTTTCTTAAATTAGTCAAATCCTCTACTCATCATTATGCTTTTTTTTCCATTGAGTGAAACTATATGGAGAGAAAAGGCTAATGTGGAGATTTTTCGAGATGTTTCTGCGAGACTTACATGGAAGGATTTAACAGTGATGGTTACACTAAGTAATGGAGAAACATATAAGGTTTTGGGAAGACTTATGGGTTATGCTGAGGTTGGAAATCTTACTACTCTTATGGGACCTTCTGCTTCATGAAAATCAAACAGGCATTCACTTTAATGGTAATTTATTATGTCTTTATTCAACTTAACCATGATGTGAATACGAAACAAATGGTGATATTACACAATCAATAAAATAGCTAGATTTTATAAATAATAGAAAGTTTGTACACTTACTTGATGGTTTACACTATGTGATTTTTTCTTGATTGTTCCAGCTGCAATAGCAAAAACAACAAGCAGATTTATAGAATTTGGTAAAACAAATGTCTAGATTTACAATTGTACTGTCTGATAACATATATTTATGTTTTGCAGGATATAAATGTGAAACACAAGTTTAGAGAAAACTACCTAGCAAGCTGAATTTGCAATTGAATTGTCGTTACTTTCATGTATCTCAACTCATGTATATATATGGTGAGAATGTAATTTAGATATAGATTAGGATTAGGATTATACTTTTAAACAACGATTTGAATTAGAGTTGGAATCTAGCACTATCACTAAGGTTTGAAATGCATAAAATGATAAGAACTCATTTTAAATACAAACTTTTGTAAATCTGTGTCTCTGGATGTAGGATGTATATAAAATATAAATTTCTTTTTAGATTAATATCCAAGTGTCAATTAAAGGTTTTGCCAAGTGTCACAATTTATGAACTTGCTCTTGCTTTATTAGTATAGATGACATGAAAACAGATACAGAAGCATTAGTAAAGTTACAAGAACATTAAAATATTGAATAGTTAATCTTATTAAATAGTTAAAATAATTAAATTACAGTTACATTAAAATATTTTTACATTTATTAATGATAGTTGCAGTAAAATGGAACTACTGTAGTCATGGGATTTTAAGAGAAAATACATTTTTTTATTAATAATTAAGTGATCAGCAATGCTATTACAATGGGTAGACCAAACATTGTCACTATGTTTATATAATATATTTGTAGAAAGAAGGACTGTTTATAAATAAAAATAAATATTCAAGGTGTGTGTTTTTAGAGATTAGTTTGTAAGCATAATATTTTGGTAGAAAAATTATATGTTTGTTAATATGTTTGAAGAACTATGTAATGACATTTGGAAAAGAAATGCACTATTATTTATATGATTGAAAAAATTAATGACATTTGTCTTTATGGGGATTTTGTGAGATGAATAAAGCTCGTTACACGAACTTTGAAAGAAGTAATATTTAAAGAAAAATGAATATATTAATCATTACTAATGCAACAACATATAGTTACAACAATAAAGTCGCAATTACAACCATAATTGAATCCCTTCACTGGGATTAAGTACATTACAAGAATAATGGCATAGATAGAGTTACAAAAATAACATCATAGGTACAAGAGAATTGAGAGGAATTTATTATTACGTGGGGAAATAATTTATTGTTATATAAGCCTAAATTAATAGTTACTAAGCCCAAAAGCAATGGTTACAATATGGAAAACAAAGTTTGCTATGGGAAAGTTTTTTGTGTTAAATGAGCTTAATTTAATAGTTTCAAAGCTGGTATGTTTACAATGTATTAATTATGTCTCATACCCTTTTTAGTTTACAAAATTTAAAAATATCTTTATTTTATTTTGTTTTGAATAAATGCATATGTTGATTGTGTTTTGTGAAAATGCCCATTTAGAGTTTCAATTTTTAAGTTTATGCCCAATTGACTTTTAAATTATATGTTGAAGGTATTTTTTGTAGTTTACCTTAAGCATTTAATTAAATATTTTTTAAACATATTTTCTCCCACACTCCTGCAATTTCACATTATGTTTTATGCTTTGAAATACACTTTCGTTACACGCAACTTAACCGCTCGTGTGGTTGTGTAGGTTGCGTTCTTTAATCTCCATTTTTTCTTGAGATTGCATTTCGGTGCATTTCTTATATGTAGGTTTTCAATGGAAAAGAGAAATAACATTGAGATTTCTGGCCACGATGATGACAATGAGGATTCTATTAGCCTAGGTGAGTTTCTTGAACAAAAGAAACTGAAGGATAAACCGTTCGGTGCTCAATCTTCATCTTCATTGGTATTTTTCTATTTTCTTTTGTTCTCTAATGTTTTTTGTGTTGATTTTTAATCGGATGTTCCCTTTTGTTATTAGTTTTTTATTAGGGTTTTTTTATTGTTGCTTGGCATTTGAACCTTTTGTTAATTAATTTAAAGTCATGTTTTATTTAATTGTTTTAATATGTTTGTAAGGCTTCCAATGGTTTTGTTAATTATTTTGTTGAACTTTGTTGATTTTTTTAATAGATTTGAACGTAGTTTATGTCGTATGTTTTTTAGTAGTTAAACTTTCTTAAACTAATTTGTAGTTATTTTAAGTCTTTTTTGTTGAACTGATTTGCACTCATGTTTTGTTTAGTCATTTTAATTTGATTTTTAGGTTTTTGTGATTGTTATAGTTTTTTTTATCTTTCTTTGATCATATTATGCAGAATACAAGGTTGAACACAATTGATCAGAATTAGACATAATAGATCTAATTTGAATATTTCTTAAAAGAGCATGCCCATAAATGAGCTTTATAAGGCAAATGAATCATTTTACTAACAATTTTTAAACTAATACAGATTAAATTGAATGATTTTTTAATAAACAGTATAAAAACAAATTAGAATGAATAAAAATAAAAAACAATATCAACTATTTCAAACTTGTGAAGTTATTTGAACTTAATTAAATAAATTAAATTAAAAGATGAATAAGATACAAGAAATGAGAAAAATAAATAAAAGAATAAGAACATAAATCTTTAAGATTAAAAAAATAGAGAGAAAACACAGAAGAGATAAAAGAGGTGTTAAAAGAGAGAAAATAGAGATTAAAGGAGAAAAAAAGAGGGATTAGATTCTTTTATGGTTTTTTTTCTTCCTAACAAATCTAGACATTAAATCAACCATATCAAAAAATGGGTGCATTTTTTAAATAAGTTTATTGTGCATGCTTTTTTTTTATAAAAGTCAAACTATAAAGATGTAAAAGTGTCTAAAACTCAGATGGATGGTGGGTCTTGTTGACTATGGATGTGGGCTCAAAGTATTTTAAAATACAAATGACATATGCAGCTCAAATTTTTAAAACAAATATTCTGAAGTTTTCCCAAATTCATAAAATATACTATGAGAGAGAAAGATAAGTATGTATATATAAAACAACCCTCTGGCCCCCAAATCGTTTTCATACAGGCGGAAGCAAAATAAGTAGTTTGAAAACAAATCCAAGCTAACATATGTACATAATATGTACATCCAATATACAAAACAAAAGGTAAAAACAAAATTCCTGGAGTCGGACCTCGATAAAATATCGCACAAGTCTCTGATCACCACAAATCCACTCCAAAAGCAGCGACCTACGATCTGCACATCATTTAAACAATCAAAGGGGTAAGTATATAGATATTCTCAGTAAGTTAAACACAATATATTAAATAAATGAAGTGCTGGGGAACAACACGAGGTTGTGTTGGATGTACACGGGGCGTGCTCATATCACTCTTCCCAGTTGACACGTCGTGCCAATTCAAACACGAGCCATGCTTGATCATCACTTTTTCGAGTGTCACGGGTCGTGCCTCTGTTAGCACGAGGGTGTTCTTATAACCTTTCTCAGGTTACCTGTAACGCCCTCCATTTTTCGTTATTTTCAAATTTTAATTAAATATTAAAGTAAAAAGGAGTGGGAATTTTTCGCAAATTAAATTAATTATACATTGGTGAAAGAGAGTAGGGTGTTTAAAGAATTAAAATTTGGTGAAGA